>OY755253.1:16227863-16334822 GCA_963576725.1 Azorinus chamasolen
CATGTCACTGTTTCCGAAAAAACAAGGCTCCAAAAACAACTTTTTCTATCGTATTTTCTAATGCCTCCATCAAACCCTATGTTGTGACCACTCTTTAGAATCGTCACTTTGTGACGATTCTAAAGAGTGGTCACAACATAGGGTTTGATTGAGGCATAAGGGTTTAGTTCTCGAAATGCACTTTATCTGGGATCTGCAAACAAGCTAATTATGTTAGATTTTCCCTCCCTATAACAACTCCCTCTGAACAACACATACAATCTGCGTATCCCAATGGGTGTCGTTGTAGAGAGGGAGCACTGTAGTACATATTCACGATGTCATTATATTCTACATGAATATTCAGCAGGGAAAGGGTTAAGACATTGACACAAAATACTCACAAGTACTTGTCTCAAAATTTCAGTCCATGGCCAGAAACTGTAGAATCATATCTGTATTATATCATAAGCAAACAGAGCAACCCCTGATAAGACGGCTCCTACAAGAGACGTCTGATCTTGGTCTTCTCTGTTTGCAACGGAGTGGAAAGGCGCATCGCTGGAGTAAAGATTTAAAACGTAAAAACAAAGTCATATCTATTTACCTTGACTAACGCAAAAGGATTCTCCCAACTTGTGCTATTCTCCTCATCATCCATCATTCTTTCACAGACTGTAAAACTCAGCTTATATACTGAAAACAATAGGATTGAATTAATGCTCATCTCGCTATCCTCACCCTTGGTCGCACTAAACATCTTAGACCCAGATGCGACACCGAGTAATTGAGGGTCCAAGCTGTTTGTTACTTAGTCAATAGTTTTTTAAAAGATTGTGTCATGACACTTGGTGGCCATTTTCTAAAACACAATCTAATCGAAAATAACTAAAATAAAAAAACAGACCAAAAAGTGAGCTGGCGCAGCAGGATAAGAGTTAAAACAGTTATTGGGATATCACGAATAAAGTAAACAGCTAATAGCAAACAGAATTTCGATACCTCGAACTCGGATAACTCGAACTTCGGATAACTCGAGCTAAAAGTCCGATCCTTCCAAAATTTTCGATATAAAATTGTTCTGAAATGTACCACTACGCATATTTAGAAACACGTGTGACAGATTAATATAGGCATAAAGTAATGCTGAACGCTCCTACAGGAGCTTTCAGCATCATTTTAGGTCTGCATTAAGCTGTGGACCTGGAAAATTGTCAAGATTAGAAATCGGATGACTCAAACTTCAATTATCTCGGATTATTGTATGGTCCTTTGACGATCGATATATCGAAGTTGAAGTGTATACGGCATCGTGTATTTTTTTAGCATTATGATTATTTGACGAGTGTATACGTTTTATTATCCCCTTACTCGTGTAAGAAATAATGACGTCAGTAATATATATTACATTATTTATATAACGGCTTATGAACACAAGAAATGATGGTCACAGCGGAGCCTATATGAGTCTATAAGCACACAGAGCAGGTCGTAATCAAACAGCTCCAACCGGAAGCGTCTGATCTGGGTCTAACCAGTTTGCAAAGGCAATAAAATGAATATTTAGGGAGGCGGGGCTTAAGTGCGTTAACCGAGTACATGTACATTGGATATCCCTTTCCTCAGGGTATGTTTGTCATACACATGATTTTAAGACAGGTGGCAGCTTAATGCATGGTGAAAGTCATGCAGAAAGCTCCTCTAGGAGCTTTCTGCATGACTTTCACCATGCATTAAGCAGTCACTTGCCCAAAAAGGGTCTAAATTCTTCTATACCGAAAATTCGAATAATCGAGGTTATACTGTAATTTTTTATTTCATTTTGGTTTGGCTTGTATCAAGTTTTACTTCGCGTTGACGGTATTTCCGTCAAATCACGACGTCCAGCTAATTACAGGTGGAGAGGGACGCCGGAGGTTCTTCTGTTAACAGGACAAATTGTATCGTTTCGTGCACAGAATAATACCCTGGAAGAACCAACGACCTATCGCAAGCCAGCTAGAATGAATAAACTTTGATACAACTTTATATTTAATTGATAATCAGAAAAGAAAGTTTAATCATTCCGTAGATTAAGAGTAGCACTAATCCGAAAATAATGAAACTTTCAGAGGTAAGATGTGGAAATTTAAACATTTTCAAGAATAGCTCCTTTATTCCGAAGAGACGATTCTAAGTACATGTAGTAGTTAAAGTAAAGGGATTGGTGGGATAATGACATTCTTATTGTGTGGGTACGCACGTTTATCCGTAGCTTTGTCCTTGTTTTACCAAAACATAACGACAAAAACCTTATTCAACGATGATGACAATAGAACGTGTAGCGTACAGTGAAACCTCTCTATAACGACCACTATATTGTGTTAATTAGTTGATATTTAGGACAGGTGGTTGCTTAAAGCAAGGTGAAAGTAAAACAGGACGCTCCTATTTGAGCGTTCTGTTTAAATTTCATCATGCTTTAAGCATCCACCTGCCTTAAACACAAAATACTTGTGTAATATTAATGTAATTTAGTGGTGGTTATAGAGAGGTTTTACTGTATCGAAATTATGTATATCCGTACCTTCTGCAAATAGCATGGTCCATTCAAAGTCAGGCATCATACCGCCCGATGTCAAGAACTCATACTCATTAGTGGTATAGATGCCACTCATGCCTGCAGATTCATTAAAGCCTGAAAGAAAAGGGTAACATTAAATTAACTTTTACAGTCGCGTGCATAACACAATGTGTATGTGTACCGTCATTCATCATGCATATTCAACCATTTCTCTGTTCCCGTAATCATTTAAGAAATAATGATATAATGAATATTTATTAGCTGATTTTTATAATGGCATTTGTAGGTGGGATTGTTTTGGTATTTTTAAAACAAACTAGAGTCGGGCCTATTATAATCCCATAAGCAAACAGAGCAGACCCTGATAAGACGGCTCCTATAGGAGCCGTCTGATCTGGATCTACTCTGTTTCAAATGCGTGAAAACATGTATATTTGAGGGAAAGTGTTACTTGTATCTTGATTATTGTAATTCAAAGATACAATCAAACCTCTCGATATATTGAACTTTACGAGTAAGGTATTGTCACCGTCACAAATTACATGTACTTCGATATAACGGGAACTTGAGACAGCAGATGCGTGACAGCTTAATGCAGGTTGCAGGTAATTCTGAAAGATCCTGAAAAGGAGTACAAAGATAGTGTGAAGGAATGTCAAAATGAGGACAAACTTTCTGCCAAAAAAGACAGAATAATGACATGATTTATCAATAACAATAGGATCAGTGTGGAAATAACAACTTTTGCTGCAGTATTGTGCAAACTGATTAGAAAAATATTGTTTTTCAGAGGGAGATATTTGGATCTTAACCCATTCCCTCATATTCGCGACCTTTGACGACTCTGTAAAAGTCACTTTGTGAAACCATTGTGATAAATATAGCACTTGTTCCTATAGGAGCAAATGCTCTATTCATCATAATTGTTTCAAACTACAAAATTCTAAACAATTTCCTTTTCTCAAGTTAATGTTCCTTTTGTGTAGATTTAATCTAAGATGTTGTATCAAAAATAGCCTATGAGGTAATGGGTTAAACAACAGACAACAATGGAAAATATTTTCCTGGATTTACCTAGACTTAGTTTGACAAGCCATTTGACAGGTGAGAGGTTTATTGGGGTTTATTGAATTTTGAGACAGTCCATAGAAAGTAAACAGTTATTTCACTCACAATAAGCAACAAAGATCTATTCAAACCTGCAAAGTAAAGGGGAATAGTGACTCAGGAAAACCTCTTCCACAAAAGAGGTCTATTTCAGAGTCATCTCCAAATTGAAGTGTAGAAAATACCTCCATAATAAATAATCAGTTGTATGACCTTACAGATGATATAAAACATAGGGATGATCTCAAACAAATTTTGAAAAAAGACGATATGAAAGATTTAAATTCACATAACAATAAGTGAAACAATTAATGAGGTAAGTAGAAGTATCAAAATTACAATAGCAATTCAAGTAAAAGATGCCACACAGTCTTTGCAAGACAAAGTAAAGCACTTTGAAGAAGAAATAAAAGGCCTTAGAAAGGAAATTTAATCAATGGAAGAGTCGTTGTTAGTTTGTGACAATAGATCCAAGGCTGCTCTAGCTCAAGTCAACTATAACGAGCAATATTCTAGAATAACACAATGTTAAAGTATTGGGAATATCTGAGAAAGAAGGAGAAAATGAGATAAAATTAATGGAAACAGTATCGAGGGTGCTGGGAAGAGGAAAGGTCAGATTAGATTAGAACGAAGCCACGGCAATGCACAGTTTACCTGGGAAAAGGGTCATCTTAATCCTGTACTGCTAAAATTCGTTAATGACAACGGAAAAGCTAAACGGAAAATAGTAAAGTCAAGCAGGCAAAGCCACATACAAGACGCAACCACCACCAAAACACCGATAGACAGCGTGACACACACATACATACACAACCACACACCCAAACGCACACTCACACGAGATCAACACAGAAAACACCAACAGACACACAAGAACCAGAGACAAACACTCCACACATGAACAAAATCACAAGCATAAAGGCGTAAGGCAAACAAAAGGAAGGGTGACAAAGAGAGTACCGCCTTGGCACGGTCAGTAGCAAAAACACCACTGGTTTTTTTTAAACCGGTTAACGGACGTCCTAACCTCACACTTCTCTCAAATTCACCCTAGCTTTACAAATAGTGTAAATAAAGGTATCCCAGCCGAATTTACCCACAACATAGACGACGGTGAACACCGGACAACATGTAAAAAATAGCATAATAACTGTGACAATCAGTCAAATATGTACGCAATGACTTTGCTGAAGTCAGAGCACCTGCAGGTAAGCTGTTAAGGGCACGACAGGGAAAAAGTAATACACGAGTCTGGTAAGCTCATCCCGTATCTGAGTTTAAGAGTATACCATCATAGAGTACTACCCTCGGCCTGCCATCGCGCAAGCAAAGGGGGAAGCGTAGCTACCGACTGTAAAAGGGTCGATAACTAAACATGCAGTGCGTTGCAATATAATGGGATCATAACCTTTCTTCTTAAATGTTTTAATGCGTGCTTTCGGGGGATCACCTCACTTCAGAATTTGTAATCTTCACAACAGTAGGTGTTAAGTGCTTGTGTGGCGGCCGTAAAACGTCGCCCCGTACTTCATTCTCAGTGTTGTTATACCTTATGATCCTTCGAGATCAGAAATTTCAGTACTTCTTGTTCTGAAAATTGAATACCGCTTAAGCCGGTGCTAGGGGGCGTGAGCAGTGTTGCACTTTCAATTACAGCTTATGAACATACTCAATAAAACCGAGTCTGCAATTTTCTCTTTTTGTGCTGCAATTTTTGCTTTAGGGGATCACCTCCCTTCAGAATTTTATAAACAAACCATGAAAATGGATATGACCCCGAATATTCCTAAGTTTATAGATAACATCCCCATAAAAGTCTGGTTTAGAAATGCCTTGTTGTAGATTGCAATTATATTTAGTAATGAGTGGTAAATTTCGATAACAAAATTTAGAAAACGTTTTCCGAAGTTTGTGATATCTGTAACCTTGCTTTAGAAGTGTATCAGTTATAACTAAATTACGACTGTTAAAATCTTCAAGCAAAGAACAGGCTCGGGCAAACCGAATAAGTTTGGAAACATAAACCTAACGTCATGACACACAGAAGAACAATTAAAGAGTCCGACGACCGTCTTGTTGATGAACTCATGAAAGAAGATTTGAGTTACTTAATGATATCCATGCTGGGTTCCAAGGTGGTTATTCGACAACCTATTTTTGTTACAAACACTCATAGATATAATGAAACATTCAAAGAAAAAACTCACGCATTCATTAAATTTGCAATGGCATTTGACATTGTTTGGCTTATTGAACTATGGCAATAACGTCTTAGCAGATTTATAAATGGTACACTATTTATGGTAATCTACATCATGTATAATAACATTAAATCCTGCGTTTCCCATGGCCAGAACACAGATTTTGTCCCATGCGAGGTTTGAGTAAAACAAAGTGAAAACCTTCTCCTGTAGTTTTTCCTAAATGATCTAGACAGTTGTCTCAGTTCATCGGGTTGTAATGCGAAAAACCAGCAAATGTACATAACAATCAAACACATAAAGAGACGCACAAATACAAAACAAACATACAATAGGGGGAAGATGGAAGTACCGCATTGAAACAAGTTATGGGGTGCCCAACTTAAACATCGATAGAAAGCCATTTATATACACACACGAACACTCGCTCACACACATATACGCACACACACACATACACGGGAGATGGAAATATTAAACACGAACATAGAGTACTACCCCAAGGCTGTCATCGTGCAGGCAAAGAGGGAAGCGCAGCGATCGATTGTAAAAGGGTCGATAACGAAACATGCAGTGTGTTTCAATATAATAGGGTCATAGCCTTTCTTCCTAAATGTTTAAATTGCGTTTTATAAACAAATCGTGAAAATGGATATGATCCCGAAATTGCAGTTATATTTACTAACGAGAGGACAATTTCGATAATAAAAAATTGATAAAATTCTGAAGGGAGGTGATACCTAAAGCAAAAATTGCAACACAAAAAGAGAAAATTGCAGACTCGGTTTTATTGAGTCTGTTAATAAGCAGTAATTGGAAGTGCAACACTGCTCACGCCCCCTAGCACCGGCTTAAGCGATATTCAATTTTCAGAACAAGGAGTACTGAAATTCATGATCTCTAAGTATCATAAGGTATAACAACACTGAGAACGAAGTACGGGGCGACGTTTTCCAAATTTTGTTTGATCTGTAACCTTGCCTAAGAAGTTAAAGAGTTATAACTAAATTACGACTATTAAAATCTTCTAGCAAAGACCAGGCTCGGGTAAAGCGAATATGTTGAGAAATGTAAACCTATAGGTGGATACAGCGATAGGTGGATACAGTTTGTTCACTTAAATGTTTTCGTTATACATGCACTTTATCACTGTATTTGCCGTCGCGGTTGTTGTAGATTAGTCGGAGAGGGGATACGTTTATTTACACTGTTTGTCTTTTAGGGTGGGGATGGAATAAGTGTGAGGTGGGGTGTCCATAAACCGGTTTAACCCCCCCCCCCAGTGACTTTTGTCACTGACCGTTCCAATGCGGTGCTTCCATCTTCCCCGTATTGTGTGTTTGTTTTGTCTTTGTGCGTCTCTTGTTGTTTTTATAGTTATGTACATTTTCTGTTTCCTTGTGTTGCTGTTCGGGCGACTGTTTGTTCTGTATGTGGTGTTTCCTGCATGACTCATCTTTGTACTTTTAACAAAACCCGTAACCAAATCTTCTAATTTAAAAAGGGCCATAATTATATCAAAATGCTGGACAGAGTTATAAAATTTTGCCTACACGTGAAAGTTGTGATGGTGAACAAGTTTACCAAGTTTCCAAGCTTTATATCAAAAGGTTATGTAAATAAGTGGACTTTAATGTCAAAATGCTTGACAGAGTTGTGTAATTTTGCATACATGTGAAGGTTGTGATGGTTAACATGTGTTCCAAGTTTCAAAGCTTAATCGCAAAGGGTTAGTAAATAAATGGACTTACAAAAATGTGTTCCACATAAAATGCGGTTAACATTTTTGCTTAAGGCAAATGCTAAACGCAAATTCTAAGTCCAATTGTGCGACCTTGACCTCGAATAAACGTACTGGGAAATACCCATGCTACTGTAGCATGACCAGATAAACATTGTGGTGAAATTTGAGATGGATCCACCAAACAGAACTTGAGTTACAGATGTTACAGACAGACGGACAGACAGACAGACGGACAGACAGCACCATTCCGTAATACGTCCCGGGTTTTTTTCAAACGGGCGTATAAAAAAGAAGCAGTATCAGTTAAACAATATTTGAAGGTTGTCTTAAAATGATACATTCAACATGTTTTATTGGAGGTTTATAATCAACTTGGTTGGGAAAATTAAAAACAAATTATGGTAAATGGAACAAGCTTTGAGAATGTAGAAATGTTTATAGTAAACTTATCACCTACGGATCTGAATATCTAAAGAAATCTGAGAAAGTAATATCAAAAGTACAAGAATGAGTCATGCAGAAAACACCACATACAGAACACACAGCCGCCCGAACAGCAACACAAGGAAACATAAAATGTACATAACTATAAAAACATCAAGAGACACACAAAGACAAAACAAACATACAATAGGAGAAGATGGAAGTACCGCCTTGGAATGGTCAGTGACAAAAGTCACTGGGGTTAACCCGGATTTCAGGCGCCCAACCGCACACTTATTCCATCCCCACCCTAAAGACAAACAGTGTAAACAAGGGCATGTTCTGTTGCTATGCAAGACATGAGTCCCCCACCGGACTGAAAAAAAACTCCACTCTCTCCACCCCAACCACCCATGGTGTGGTTGACCATGGTACATACATGACCACCTGAATGGTATTAGTACCTACTTTCATACATTGAATCAGTAAATAAAAAGTTATTGTCCCGACAAGAAAATATGAAAAAGAGGAATAACTCCAAAAATATTGATGCTATTATTGCTCTTGTGCATGACACTACACCTCATCATGCTTGTTCCATATGAGAAGTTTCAAATCAATTGAACCAGTACATAAAGAGTTATTTACTGGACAAGAAAATATGAAAAGGGGAATAACTCCAAAAATATAGATGCTAGAGTTATGGCCCTTGTGCTTGACACTACCCCTCATCATGTTTGTTCCATATGTGAAGTTTCAAATCAATTGAGCCAGTAGATAAAGAGTTATTGTCCGGACAAAAATATGAAAAAGGGGATTAACTCCAACATTTTCGATGCTTGAGTTATGGCCCTTGTGCATGACACTACTCCTGATCATGCTTCTTTAATGTGTGAAGTTATAATGAATTTTGCCTAACTTTGTAGGAGATATGGCCCGGACACGAAGCGTGACAGACGGACTGACAAGAAAATATGAAAAAGGGGAAGAACTCCAAAAATATCGATGCTAGAGGCCCTTGTGTATGACACTACCCCTCATCATGATTGTTCCATATGTGAAGATTCAAATCAATTGAACCAGCAGATAAAGAGTTAGTGTCCGGACAAAAAAAATATGTAAAAGGGGAAGCGTGACAGACGGACGGGCAGACGGACGGATGGACGGACAGACGGACAGACAGACGGACGTACTCGAGCAAACCTATAGTCCCCCAACCGGTAACCGGTGGGGTACTAATAAACGTATCCCCTCTCCAACTAATCTACAACAACCGCGATGGCTAATATAGTGGTAAAGTGCATATATAACGCAAACATTTAAGTGAACAAACTATATCCACCTATCGCTAGTGTACTCAGTGATTGAGCTGCAAGCAGAGTAACTGTAGAAAAGTAATAAAGGGAACGACAAAAACGTAATAGTACAGATATCTGACGTTCTCCTTCCATTTCTGAATTTTAGAGGTCGCCTTGATAGAGTACTAAACCTTTTTTGTCAGCGTACAAGCAAAGAGGCCATCGTGATTGCCAACTGTATAAGGGTTGACAACCAAACATGCAGTATGTTGTAGTACTATAAAGCATATCCCTTTTTATGATTTTTTTAACATATTTGATGTACAAAGTGAGAAAATGGGTATGTCTAATAATTTTACGAAGTTTGTAAATCACATCACCATAAAATTCAGGATGTGAAATACCGTGTCACGGAAATAATGGTTGAAAACTGTATTTGCATCCATACCATGTATAGTAAAACCTCTCTTAACCGGAATTCTAGTAGAGAAGAATTTAGATATACTAGGCAGGTGACTGCTTAATGCAGGGTGAAAGTCATGCAGAAAGCTCCTGCATGATTTCCACCTTGCATTAAGCTGTCACCTGTCTCCAAGACCGATATTTATACTAAAGTTAATGTCCGGTTAAGAGAGGTTTTACTGTAGTATAATGTGGAGATCCAGATAAGATGCGTAAATCTATACATTTTCAAGAATAACTCCTTTATTTCTCCACAAAACCGTATACTGTGACCACTCTTTAGAATCGTCTCGAAGAGTAGTCACAGTATATGGTTTGGTGGAGTAATAGAGGATCGGTTGCGAGTTGTCTTTTGAGGTCACATGTTCCTAAACGAGCCTAAGAAAATGTCATTAAGCGTGCCTTGGCGAGCTTAACAACATTTTCTTGGTGAGTTTAGGAACATATGATCTTAAAAGACAACAAGCATCAGATTATTTTTCTCACATAAAAAAAGTGTATTTTCGCCGTTTAAATGACATGTAAACATCGGTTTCCATGGTGTGATGTCATATATGACCATATGACGTCATATATGTTCTAAAGTGATCTTACACGTGTTACAGATCAGGGAATCTTAACCCGTTGTTCTAACTCGGAGATAAGGGAAGGTATTGAGAAATTACGGTTTAAGTATTTTGGTAAGCACGTTTATCAGTAGCTCTGTTAAGATAAAATAAAATCTATACTATGTAAACACACGATAAAACATACCTTCTGGGCAGCCTTCGGGTGCGCTAAATATGGCATACGATCCGATTGGCCATCCTATTTCATATTGGCTGTCTTGCTCTCCATATTTATAGCAAAAAAAGTATTGAAGACAGTCAGGGTTATAGAGTTCCAAAGCTGTTTCAAACAGTGTAACATCTGTACATTCATGAACACTAGAGAACTCATTTGAGCGTTTTAGTTTTTTTAACTTTATGTATCCTATAGCCCAGCCATGTTTCGTCGATTCCGGACAACCAGTATTTAGCATGGGTAGAGCATATGGTCCGTTTGGCCAGCTGCTTGGATATAGTTCTAAAACAGAAGCAACAGTATTTAAACCCGTATCATGCTAAATGCGACCTGGATTTCATTTGAAACAGTTTGGATCCACATGAGATGCCAAGTAGCTCAGCGTCTAAACAGATAACGATGCGTACTCAGATACTTAAGTCCTCATTTCTCCACCAAACTCTATGCTTTGAACACTCTAAAGAGTGTTAACAACATATGGTTTGGAGGAGAAATAAAGAAATTAAAATTCTTGAAAGTCAGGCAGGACAGGGTTTTAACAGATACATGTTTTCTCAAAATATTAACCTTTTCCCTGTTCTGTGTTTATTCCCAATTCCAACACCTATAGACATATAGAAGGTGGAATATTGTAGACATTTTAGACAGTAAATAAACAGATCCATCATATTCCATTAGCAAACAGAGCCCACCCTGATTAGACGCATCTTATATGAGCTGTCTGATCTGGGTCTACCCTGTTTGCAGATGCATAAAAACGCGTTTATAAGGAAAGGGTTAATGCACAAACATCGTAATTTTACCCGTTGTGATACTGTCCGCTCATATTTGAATCTGGTGATATACAGTAAAACCTCGATTATCCGAACACTAAGATACGTATTATTATCGATCTTTAAGACAGGTGGCAGCTTAATGCATGGTGAAAGTCATGCAGAAAGCTCCTCTATGAGCTTTATGCATGACTTTCATCATGCATTAAGCAGCCACCTGCCTAAAAGGGTCTAAATTCGTTTATAACGAAAATTCGAATAATCGAGGTTTTACTGAATTGACTTCATCTGACTTTATTAAACTTTTGTAAAAATGTTAGCAATTCTCAATAAGATCACAAGAAAACTATTCCTAACAAGACAATCAGGGTGTAATTATACAGCTTGCCATTCATAAATATGAAAATATAGTCAAACAGGGAGAGCCACACACGAAATGACACCGCACCAAACACCATCAAACAAGAAACGGTAAACCCACAAGACAAAACATAACAGGACGCATATCAAGACGAAAAACATTAAACATTAAGCATAATAAACAACAAAATTGACCGTAGGCTGAAAGCAGGAGTACCGCCTTGGAACGGCCAGCAACCAAAATAAGCTACTGGGGGACTTAAACCTGGTTTACGGGTACAAAACCTCGTCCTTATCACGTTCATTTTAACCTTTCAAAGTTTACTCTGCATGGGTTCTACCAGCAACCGCCTGGGTCCATGCTTATAAAGCTTTAAGTTGAATCTGAGTTTTGTTCTCAAGCTTTTGATTGGTCACTTTTGAGTTCTCAAGCTTTTGATTGGTCAGATTTGAGCCTTTGGCTCAAATCTGACCAATCAAAAACTTGAGAACGAACTCAGACTCAGATAAATGTTTTATAAGCATGGACCCAGATTATCAAACAACTATTTTTACAGTATCCAATTCTTCATTACTTTCAACGGGCCTTTCTTTACATTAAGGCACTCACAAATTGCTAGAGAACTCTTTCGGTGTCAAATTTCTAGTTGTCGTCAGCAAACCACTTTGGTTAAATCATTTGGTAAAATAGGGAAATGAGATAAATAAATGCAAATTCCAAAGAAATAAATCACAAATACAGAACTAGAGAGTTAGACAAAAAGTGCATTACCTGATCAGACGAGTCTGATCTGGGACTGCACTATTTGTCGTGGTGCATTTATGGTCTGGGACCAAGATAGCGCTTGTATGATCCGCCTCATCAAGGTCTACTCTGTTTTCTTGTAGAATTATAAATCGGATTCAACAGTTTCGTCAACGAAAATAAACCTGTTATGTTTATATGGCAGAGCTACAGATAACGGTGTACGCATACCCAAATACCAAAACGGTAATTTCTCCACCAAACCCTATACTGTGACCACTCTTAAGAATCGTCTCGAAGAGACGATTCTAAAGAGTGGTCACAGTATAGGGTTTGGTGGAGAAATTAAGAAGCTATTGTTGAAAATGTTAAAATTTACGCATCTTAACTTGAGCTCTGTATATGACATAATTAGATATGTTAACCCATTCCTTCCTACCTGACGTCTTTTGGTGCCTCTGTAAATGCCATCTAATATGGAGCAAATACTCTCGTTATCACAATTGTTTTACAACTACACATTTCTAAAACAAATATGTCCTCTATTAAATGGTCCTTTTCCGTAGATATGTTGAAGAGATTGTGTTTAAAATAGTCTTGGAGCGAATGAGTTAATCGGCATACGTTCATTATGGTTTTCAAGAAATGGCATGGCGTCAAGACTTAGATACTGTTTACCTTCCATTTCTATCGGCTTGTAGACACAAAAACTAATTCTTGTGTGCGATGCTCCATGGACATCGTGTTCGTCTAGAGACGAAAACAGCAATGTTTCCTGTCTGATGTCAATTCCTTCTAATGGCAATGGACACGACTCTCCGTGTGCCTTAAAATACATGATGGTTGGATATACAAAACCACAATATACGAAATGTGGCATCAACCCCTTTCCTTATGTAAGCGCGTTTTCACGCATCTGCAAACAGAGTAGACCCAGATCAGACGGCTGATTAGGGTCTGCTCTGTTTGCTTATGGTGCAATATAGATCGGATTCTCCAGCTTCTGTCTGAGTCAAAATGTCCTGTGTTCATATGCCATTATAAAAAGTAAACTAATTAATATTCATGACGTAATTATTTTTTACATGAATATACAACAGGGAAAGGATTAACACACAAAATTCGTGGTCCCATATATGGAACATAGGCCAACAATGTAGATACAGATCAGGGGGTTCCTGACTGAAACCCCTTAATCTGCATCTACAGCTTGATGCCCCAATCAATGTTACAGATCACCAGGACATGCTTCTATTGTATGACCCCCTCCGCCAGGAAGAATCAATGCGTTTTAAAATTTACTCCGACGAGTTCACCTAATATGATATGGGGATTAAAGTGTTGGGAATGCATCATCAGTAATTGTTTTCATTGATTTGTATTATTCTACATTCCGCCTTCCTGACAAAGGGAATACCAAAACACCTGTCCTAAGCGGTCATTCATGAATCAAGCATAGAAATATTAAAATCATGTGGTTGATTAATGCAGGACAGACGCAATGCACAAAACACCTAGGATATTTCTGTATTACTTTGGCCTGCATTAAGCTACGACCTGCCCTACAAACCCATAATTATACGTCTTTTGAATGGTCGCTTAAACAGGTTCTATTGCACGTTTCTCTTGCCCTTGATTCGCATCAGTAGTGAGATATACGTAGGTTAACCATTTTACCGTTGAGGTTTCAGGGTAGAATAGTTTGTTAGAGTTTAAGGACTCAACCTCAAACCTGTGCATTTTGATTTTGCAAGTGAATAAGCTTTTTAGCTATAATTAGGTGGGCACCGCAATATGACTGAAATACTGATAAAAGTCAGGCAAAACCCTAATGCAACAAACACACAATATGAAACACTTAAACTTGCTAGATGATCCAATGTGTTAGTCAGGTTGTATATAAGGTTAACCTTTTCGTTAACCTATATAAACGCTTTTCACGCATTTGCAAATCGAATAGACCAGATCAGACGGATTTTACAGGAGCCGGCTGATCAGGGTCAGCTCTGTTTGCTAATGGACATTTATATACTTCTTTCTTAACTTCCTAAAATGACTACAAAGTTCCACCTTCCACATTTCATTATAACTGATTTGTCCATGAATATTTAGTAGGCATTGAATATGGAAAGGGTAAGATATCGGGTTGAGATATGGCATGTCTTAAATTAGGACTTTTATATATTCGATACATGATACATTTAGACAGGACATGTAAAACGAATTTACCTTGACACTTATAAAAGGTTTGCCATAAATCACCTCGCTCGTCGTTTCACTTGAATCCTGGAGGCTGCAGTGCTTGGTTATAAGAACTGAATCTAAAACATTTTGACACATAATAAATTGGCTAATTATGCACAAAGTTTGACTTTTATGAACGTATTGTACAGAAAACATTAACCCTTTACGCCATGAAAATTTATGTTAGACATGATAACGTCATGAGTATTAATTAACTGACTTGTTAAATGGAATGTAACCTCAGAAATAGTTGACCAATTGCAGACACTGCAGAATCTGATCCATACGTTTCCATAAGCAAACAGAACAGACCCTGGCCATACTGCTCATACAGGGACCGTCTGATCTATGCCCACACTATTTGCAAATGCGTTAAGTTCCGTGCAAAGTTATTAAACTCCGTATCAAAGACGCTCGAATACGTTACATACGGCTTCAAATCCGTGTAAAAGGCATTTAAATCCGCCTAAAGACGTTAAAGTCTGTCTCAAATGCGTTAAAGTCGGTCTCAGTGTTGTTATACCTTCTGATCCTTCGGGTCATGAATTTCAGTACTTCTTGTTCTGAAAATTGAATACCGCCTAAGCCGGTGCTAGGGGGCGTGAGCAGTGTTGCACTTTCAATTACTGCTCATGAACAGACTCAATAAAACCGAGTCTGCAATTTTCTCTTTTTGTGTTGCAACTTTTGCTTTCGGGGGATCACCTTCCTTCAGAATTTCCAATAGTGTAAATGATAGCTTCTATCTAAAGTTTGACCTTTAGTTTCAACTGCAAATACGAAAACGATATAACATATACGATAAATTATTTGTATATAAAAGCTACCGGCGCACAAAATAAATTCGACAATGGTATAAAAAAAATTTCACATGGCTTATGTTTGTTAAATCTTTCGCTGTCAATATCTCATCTGTCATTATCTATGTTTGTATCCAGACGAGACACCATGTAACGCAACGTATCATTAGCATCAGGGTCAATGCTTATAAAGCTTTTTACTGGAATCTGAGTTCGTTTTCAAGCTTTTGATTGGTCAGATTTGAGTTCTCAAGCTTTTGATTGGTCAGATTTGAGCCAAAGGCTCATATCTGGCCAATCAAAACTTGAGAACGAACTCAGACTCAACTAAAAGTTTTATAAGCATGGACCCAGAACTGATACTGTTGTAATGTTTTTTAATGGAAAAGGTGAAAAGTAAACTAACAAAATTCGTAACAAACTACAAAAAATGCAAACGACAATATTTTGCAGAGAAACATTTAAAGGTTAATTACACTAGTATGATGGTATATATAAATACAATAAGCACTTTATAAGTCGATCACTCAACAAGGACTTCGCATGTCGATCACTCAGCAAAAACTTTCTCTGTCGTTTACTCAACAAACATTTTCTAAGTCAGTCACTAGTAAACACTTTACAAGTCAGTCACTAGTAAACACTTTACAAGTCAGTCACTAGTAAACACTTTTTAAATCAATCACTCAACATACACTTTCTAGGTCGGTTACTAAACAAAAATGTCAGTCACTTTCTAAATTAACCACTCAACAAAAAAACACTCTATGTCGGTCACTCAATTATCACTTTCTAAGTCTAATACTCAACAAACACTTTCTTAGTCGATCACTCTTCAAACGCTTAGTAAGACGGTCACTCAATAAACTCTTGCTAAATCGGTCAATCAAATAAAAAAAACCTTCCTATGTCGGTCAATCACTTATTTAATCGTTTATTCAACAAGGACTTTCTGAGTGGATCACTCTACAAAGACTTTCTAAATCGGTCATTAACAAATACTTTCTAAGTCAGTCATTCAAACAATTAGTCTGTAAAGCAACAGCGCATATTGGAATCAGACAGCTCGTACAGTATGTTGTTTGAAAATGTTGCTAAAATCATTTATATGAGGGAATTGCAGTAATCGTCTGATCAGGGTCTGCCTTCTCTTCTATGGAATTATATAGATATGATTATGCAGTTTTTGCCATGGTCAAAATGTATCTTGTTCCCCTACCATAACAATTGTTAATAAGTATTCATACATGCATTATGTCTCACATGAATAGGAGTTGAGGGTTAACCAAAAAAGTACATTACTTTCATCCTGCGTTATGCAACCACCTGCTTCAAAAGACCGTAATGTCTATTCATTTAGTGGTCGTTTTATGAGAGTTCTACTGTAGCAGCACATCAGGGTTTATGCTTATAAAGCTTTTAGTTGAGTCTGAGTTTCGTTCTCAAGCTCAAATCTGACCAATCAAAAGCTTGAGAACGTACTCAGACTCAACTAAAAGTTTTATAAGCAGGGACCCAGGTTTCCCAGTAAATGATGATCTGCTAAAGTGGCAACCATTCATTCATCTATATAAGATTGTTTAAAAGCAAGTGGCTGCTTAATTAACTGTAATAGTGTTACGGAAGGTGTCAATTAGAGCTGTCTACATTACTTGTGACCTTCCACTGTTAAAGACCAATATTTAGACATCTTTGTAATTGTTTCTTAAGACAGGTTCTATTTATGCTGAATTAATACAGCACTCTCTCAACCACATTTTCTCTACGATTTTGTTCATACTCCTAACACCAAGTTGTTTTATTGTTGGATTTAGTTCATATTCCTAACACCAAGATGTTTTATTGTTGGGTTCTGGTTTGGTTTTGTTTTTTCGGGGTTTTTAGTTTCTTTCCATGACCTCTGAACATCAAAACAAAATATTTAAAACTAATAATAATAAGCTCCTGGTACTGCATGTACCATGTAAAAGACTTAGCAATATATCATTTATCAAAATGGTATTAGTAAAAAATAGGGAATGTAAAAAGTATACAAGTACAGGTTAATATATGGTAAAGGTCATGCTGTGAGATTTCTGCATGACTTTCATCTTGCATTAAGAAGCCATCTGTCTAAGAAGCGCCAAAGCAAAGTATTAAGTTTTACTCTATTTCTAAAGACCATGTGTATTTGTGTGTATTAAATGGCATTTCTAAAATGGTTCTTTTGTGTTTAATATGTCTTACCCGTGTCGTCGTTTAGTATATCAAAATATGGCAAATAACCATCTGTCCACCATGACCGGATACGCGGCAAAGGCAGGTAGTGATCCTCCTCAACAAACCCTGATGAGCAAAAGTGTAAACGTGTCAGACATAATAATCCATCAATGAATCAACACCCCCATCAAAATGCTATTAAATCAGCACCTTCATGAATGCTCTTACCTTTTGATTCAACATCAGCATGATATGCTAACCATTAATTCAGCACCTTTGTAAAATACTACCATTAACTCAACACCTTCATGAAATGTTAACCATTAGCTCCGCACCTTCGTGTTATGCTAGCCTTTTTAACTCAGCACCTTCATGAAATGTTAACCATTAGCTCCGCACCTTCGTGCTATGCTAACCTTTAACTCAGCACCTTCATGAAATGTTAACCATTAGCTCCGCACCTCCGTGCTATGCTAACCTTTAACTCAGCACCTTCATGAAATGCTAAATCAACACATCCATGAAAGTTCTTAGCATTCAACCAACACCTCAATGACAATAGTAACAATAAACCCTCTCAAATCTTTAATAATCAATTCCATGGACATAATAATATGGGTTTTGTTAATACATGTAGTATAGACTGGTGGGGTCGTTTTGTTCGAACTATATTCCATGACAGACAAGCGTACTCATTTCAATAAATACACCACTATTCACGATTTCAGTTTAATGAGATCACGATTTGGAAGACACTACTTCATGATCAAGTTCAACAATTGTTGTATTAATTACTCCACGAACATGTTTTAGGATATATGTAACGTGGTGCTTAACCCTTTCACCGCCACAGTCGAGTAAATCCACCACGACAAATAGTGCAGTCCCAGATCAGACGCCGCCTTTTCAAGGCGACGTCTGATCAGGGACTTCACTATTTGTCTCAATCTCCAGTTCTATATATGTGCTTTATTCCTTTGAAATTTGCATTTATTTATCTCATTTCCTTATTTTACTGTATGATTTAACAACACGACAATTAGAAATTTGGCGCCGAAAGGGTTAAACCCCTTTCCCTTATATAAACGCCTTTGCGAATAGAGTAGACCCAGACAAGACCGCTCCTATAGGAGCCTGTCTGATCAGAGTCTACTCTTTTTTGCTTTTGAAATAATATAGTTATGGTCAAAGCAAAAACTTCCCATGTAACGTTGATATTATAAAAATATTATCAGGGCTTGCTATGACTGCTTATGATATAGTATAGGCCTCCTGCCTACATATGCCAGTACAAAAACATCAGCCAATAAATGTCCATGATGCCATTAGTTCTTGTATGAATATTGAACAGAAAAATGGTTAAGCCGTGCATCATGAACTGAAATAACAAATTAAGAAAATACCAAGCATGCCATTTGTCGGATCATATCCAAACGATTATCTGACAATGTTTGTCGGTCACATGTGTTTAATGTTACATATTTTGATTCCAGCGATGTCCAGTTTTATGTCCAGTCTCTGCTGGTATTAGTAATAAATGACATCGGATAGGTTATAGTGTCTATATATAGGATATTTTGCGAGTAGTCATTTTGTACAAAATGACTACGATTATCATATTCTGTTAATCACATAACATATTTCGAGGTCCTACGTGTATATTTCTACATGACGTTGATGTTTCTACCTGATGTTGTAGCAGATTATACTAAACATGTAATATAGAACATTGTGGGAGTGTTACATTTACTAGAATACAGGGAATGCAATACATTTATGTATGCAACTGTAAAGATATATGAACCATCGTCATGTCTTTTTTCCCCGGCCACTTTAACTCTTTACATTATGGCTATTGATGTAGGTGTACATCATGGCTATTGATGTAGATTTATATCATGGCTATTGATGTAGGTAGTAAGGTATGTATGAGTATTAGATCATTAATTATATGATATTCGAACAAGAAACATTTTGGCATGATAAACAAAATGTAGAATCATTACAGAATTCATAAGCAAACTGAGCAAACCCTGATAAGTTCACTCCTAAAGAAGTAGCATAATCTGGATCTACTCTGTTTGCAAAGACGTTAATTAAAAGGAGTATCTATGGAGTGCAGGCTTATATATGTAATATTGTATTTGATTGAGTAGGTGAGACATTTTTGTCGTTATTATATACTGGGTTCCCATTATTAGCATAACAATATTCAATCCATATGTTTGTTTATGTTTCTTCTGTTATATAATTTTCTCTTAATTTCTGTCCGGCCTTACACAAAGTTTCAGTCAATATCACACAAACTCCGATGAGATTGTCTGACACGCTTTTCAATGACCCTCTGATTTCAAATATAAATGATTTTACTGTAGGCAGCATTGAATTAGACATTATTTACGAAGTCTGGCCAATCTGAGAAGTCAATATACTCTTCAAGACATCTCTACATACCTAAAGGGCATCCTTCCATGTCACCATATACAGTCATATTCAGTAACGGCAACAGTGTGGAGTTTCCAACAGATGTGTTCGCGTGTTTAAAGCAAAAGTTCAGTCTAAGTGAATAATCCTGAAATGGTCCAGCAAGTTTTGATGCAATTTTAGACAATGAAGTTCTTTGTACGAAGCCACCAGAATAATAAAACTCTCTCCTTATTTTCATTCTGTGCACGGTTGTAAGATGTATGACACCAGTACCCCATCCATGATTTGCAGTCTCTGGACAACCATCTGTTGGCATGAGGAGCGCATACGGACCATCTAGCCATTTGCTAGGAAGTAGCTCTGAAGTAACAAAACAGTATATAATTCAAACACTTACCTAGCTTTTGCGTGGTTAACTCATGTCCGAAATTTATCACTAATGATTAACCATATGAATGCTGGAAACATACTGGCATTTGCCATCAGTGCTGACCAACATCGGCGGGCTTCTGTACTGGATTAATTCAAACTCCTCTACCAAATATAAATATTTCTTTGGGGATCACCTCCCTTCAGAATTTATTAACCCTTCTCTTGCTGAATTTTAAAATATATTTCTCCTTCTTTACCCATGCCCTGTTGTATAATTATATAAATATTTACTGTGTACACGTATGTCGCTGTGAAACTACTGCTGTGGAGTGCACTGGTTGCACAATCAACTTGTAAATAGTACAGACCCTTATGAGACAGCTCCAGCAGGAGCTGTCTCATCTGGGTCTTCACTATTTACTGGTAGGTATACTGACGTGAATAACAAGCGAAGGGTTAAATTAACGTAATGAATTATTCATTCAGTGACATTATGGACGTCTAGGATAACGTGGAGTTAGACAGATTTTAAGTTTTGCTTGTTATTTCTCGTACAAACGTGAATAAATGGTGCAAGATATACATTAATTCAAATCTCGCCGAACTGTCCAGATATCAAGGTCAGTAAAACTCAACACTTCATCAGATGGCCGTCTGATATGGGTATACTCTGTCCGCAGATGCATGAAAAGGCGTTTATGTAAAGGAAAGGGTTAAACAACGATATGTGTTAGTAGTTCGAGAGACGTTTAACGATAACTGATGCTAAAGTAGATGTTGCAGGTTGCGGGAATACTGATTGTGATTAAATAAGTCAAAATTCAACTGAAACTAAGTGTCCAATCTTGCAAATAGCGCCAAAGGAGGTAAACTAAATGATATCCTAGATATGTTTTTGTATGTTTATGTGTGCACACTCAAAGTATCTGTTTCCTTCATATAAACAAATATTCATGCCAGTGCAAACAGAACAGACCAAGATCAGAGGACTCCTATAGGAACCTTGTTCATGTACGATTATAAACATTCAGCTACTAAATATTTATGATGTCATTATTTCTTACATGACTGTTGCACGGGTAAGTTCTCATTCCTTTCTCATTCCCATATGAATTGCTCATTGAGATCTATGTAGCTTATCCCTTTGAATTAAACATAGATTTTTGTTTAGAATAGCGCTGAAGCCAAGTTGTTGATTTGTATAAAAGTTCGGCTGTATTAACCATTCGCTTGCCAATCGCGTCAATATACGTAACTGTAAATAGTAATATTGAAGACCCAGATGAGACAGCTCCTGCAGTAGCTGTCTCATCAGGGTCTGCACTATTTACAAGTTGATTGTGCAACCAGTGCAATCCATAGCAGTGATTGCGCAGCGAAATACTTGTACACAGTGAAGATATATGTAATTATACCACAGGGCATGGGTAAAGAAGGAGAAATGTATTTTAAAATTCAGCAAGCGAAGGGTTAATTGTACTTACCGGTTTCACACAAAATCCCAGTATATTGTGTGGGACAAATGCATTGATGGGTGTTGTCTTCGTGGATAACAGTGCCGTTGTTGTAACAGTCAAACAATGAATCATCTGAAACATGCCACTTTAGAATTACAAACATTGCAGTGGGTATATTTTAACATTTGATGCATCTTTCGTGTATATTTAGACCGTCTCACCGTAATTCATTCTCGGTGTTGTTATATTTTTTTATCCTTCGGGTTCATTAGTTCCAATATTTAGGTATGGCAATAGAATACCGCCTAAGGCGGAGATAGGAGGAGTGGACATTGTTTAATAACAGCTCATGGACAGGCTCAATAAAACCTAGTCTGCAATTTTCTTTTTCCTCATCGCTGCTCTTATTTCCTAATGATCTCCTATTTTCAGCAATTATGTTCGTCAACAGCAGGTGATAAGTACTCGTGTGACGGCAATATAAACTCGCCCCGTACTTCATTTTCATTTATGCGATATATTCTGGTATTTCGGAAACACCAGTCCCAAAATTAAATAGCGCTTAAGCCGGTGCTAGAGGACGTGGATAGTGTTGCTTTTTTAATAACGGTTCTTGAACAGACACATTAAAACCGAGTCTTCAATTTTGCTTCCGTGTGATCTCTAAGCTCTGTTTGCTTATTGAAATATACATATTTGCTTTTATAGCTTCTGCTACCACCAAAACATCTGGGGGTTGTTATATTCCATGAAAAAGATTAAGCTTATTTATATGTATATATACATTTTTTCTTACGTGAATCCGTATAGAGTAACTGGTCTTCGTGATGCTTATGTCCAATCTCCGGTTTATAGACACAAAAACTAATATTTGTGCGTGGTGCTTCGTGACCATCCTGCTCGTCTAGAGACAAAAACAACAAGGCTTCCTCTTCGATATCCAATCCTTCTAGAGGTGACGGACACCGCTCTTCTTGTGCCTAGAAAATATATGAATGGTATACATAACCTTAAAATACGAAATATAAATTTAACCCACAAACACAATTGATCCCATACGTAGGACGTTGGCAAACAGCGTAGACGAACCAGAATGAACTTTCTAATCAGAGTTTGAACGAGTTTTCCTCCTTAGGAGCCGTCTGATATGGATCTACTCTGTTTGTAGATGCTTGAAAACACGTTTATATGAGGGAAAGGGTTAAGGCGTCGCTTAAAGATATTCGAATGTGTTAAAATCGGACAATAACAGTCGCACCACTTTAAACTGGAATTCTGGAAGGGAAGAAGTTATAGTATATATACATGTACTTTTAGGCAAATGGCTGCTTAATGCAGGATGAACTTCATGCAGAAAAGCTTCTAGAGGAGCTTTCTGCATGACTTTCACCCTGCATTAATCTGCCACTTGCTTCTCCAAGAACGATATTTATGCTAATTTTAACGTCCGGTTAGAGGGGTTCTACAGTATATATTAAAGGCATTGCAACTTCAGAAATGACTCGACTATTAAAATCAATTTACCTTGACACTTATAAAAGGTTTGTCAAAATTCACCTCGCTCGTCGTTTCACTTGACTCCTGGAGACTGCAGTGCTTGGTTATAAGAACTGAATCTAAAATTATGTTTAAAAATGTTACGCCACTTAATAATTTCTAATAACGCATAATATTTGCCTTCCATGGAATTGTTTGACAGAAATCATTAATTATTTACACCTTAAATATTTATGTAAGCAATTATGAATGTTGTCTAGCTGAATTGTTACAACGGCATAGAAACAGAAACTGTAGAGTGATTAATAGAATCAAGCATGGCTTTTGTTAAAGACGAGGGCTTCAATACCCGAGGTTGGTATGTTCCCAGTCGGAAACGAGTTTAAATAGCGAGTTTCCGACAGGAACAGACCAACCAACGGTATAGAAGCCTGCGGCCTTAACAAAACTAATACTTGATTATTTTCACGTTTACATACACCCTAAAAGCAAGTGAATTAACGGAATTTATACAGTACTACTTTCTACTGCGTAGTACGTTTTCCGTATCCAATAGCAATAAACAGCTTCAAACAGCCAAATGACGTGATTTGTAATGACATTACCATAAACATCACGTTTTGGCGTAAAATATTAATGACGGAGGGACTACATCACTATATCTTCGGTTAATTAAATAGACTTTATTTTACATGATTAATAGAATATCATATTTGTGCCAATTAATTATAATTTTAATTTTATAAACTCGTTGACTAAGGAAATTTAGAAATACCTCCGTAAGAGTTATTTTCGCCTAATCGCGCGTATGGATACGCTAGACAAGGGGTGTTCCAGATAAGGATTTCTATTACTCCTATTTTCAGTAAGTCTTGCTATCTAGTACGTCTGAGAAGCGAGAAATCTATATCTGGGTCCACTCTGTTTGCAAAGACGCTAAAATCTGTATCTATCTTGTAAAGGGTTAAATGCACCAGATAGATTTTATGTGTTTGATCATTTGTTTCAGCTAAATTAGGCACTTATAATAAAACATATACGATGTCTTAACCCTTACTGTGCGGGGCACGAGTCAATAATGTCATTTGCAAACAGTGTAGACCTAAATGAAAGTGCTCCTAGTGGAGCCTTCTCATCAGCATCTGAACTGTTTGTCCTGTTACAATTTTCTTTAGAACATCCCTAACTATTCACAATAAGCTTGACCTGTTTGAATTTTGGAATAGTCCATATGAAAATTCAGCGTTGTAAGCATTAAAGGTAACATGTGCATGAAACCAAATCAATGCCGGTATAATGCAACACACGGCGTATATATGTGCTAATCGTTTTGCTATCAATTTACTCCTGCGATCCTATAAACTAGTGAATGCCAAGATCAGAGAGACCCCTGAAGGATGACGGTCTTAACGGTAGACTACACCAATCAAAGTACAGTAGAACCCCTCCAATGCGACCACTTACTGAATAAACGTGGGTGTCTTTATAAGCAGGTGGTTGCTTAATACAATGTACAGGACAAAAGTAATGCAGAAAGCTCTCTGCAGTACTTTTGTCCTGCATTAAGCTACCATCTGCACCTAGCACCCAGACTTATACCTCCTTAAGGTGGTCGTATTAGCGGGGTTTTAATGTAGAATGTTTTACAACATGAATTTCTCCCCGCTCTAATTGTAACTATCAAACTATGCCGCATACTGAATCGTAGAGGTAACTTAATGCAGAAGCAATGCAGAATGTTCCAACAGAAGTTTTCTGCATTATACTCGGCCTGCTACCAAATGTCTTAAAGTCCCTGATTTAGACATCTCTAAAATGGGCGATTAAGACAAATTAAACATTCATTAAATCACATTTTCTCTTTTATTTCATAGACCAAACATCAATTTGCTAGTTTATTTATTTTTGCAACCTTGTTTTTGAATGTTTCACTAAAATGTTTCAAATGATATTAAAATAATAATAATATTGACCTCATATTGCATGTATTTTCTAGTATAAGTTTGTTCGCTACGTATAAAACATACGAACTATTTATAAATTGTAAGGGGATGTGGTCCTTCCCAACCCTCTCATGAAACAAGCAATCTATTAAGATATCTCAGAACAAACGACAAATTAATTCAGACGTACAGTATTTATTCTGAATACACCGTTTGTAGTTCGGGGGCTTGGTGCAAAACTATTGTAACTCCTTCACTTTGTGAAGGAGTTACAATATTTTGCACCAAGCCCTCGAGTTGTGTATTTATTAAATGATAATTCTAAAAAGGTTCGTTTATGGCTAACACGTCCTACCGTTTCCAGCTGTGTGTATGTCAAAATATGGCAGATCACCATCTGTCCACCATGACCGGATGTGAGGCAAAGGCATATAATCCATCCTCTCCACAAAACCTGGTGAGTGCAAACATAAACGTATCAGACCTAATAATCCATCAATGCTGACCAATACATTAGCACCTTCGTGCCAATGCTAATGATTAACCCTTCGCTTGCTATTCACGTCAATATACCTACCTGTAAATAGTGAAGACCCAGATGAGACAGCTCCTGCAAGTTGATTGTGCAACCAGTGCACTCCAGAGCAATGATTGTACAGCGATATACTTGTAGAAAGTGAAGATATATGTAATTATACAATAGGGCACGGGTAAAGAAGAAGATATGTATTTTAAAATTCAGCGAGAGAAGGGTTAACATTTTCCCTTTTCTACGATTATTTCAAATTTCAATACGTACTGAATGTTAATGGACAAACTAGTTCTAATGAAATATTATAGGTGGAACACTGTAGCCATTTTGGAAAGTAAAGACACTGATCTATCGAATTCACTTGACTAACAGAGCAGGCCTTGATCAATCAGTCCCTATAGGAGCCATCTGATCCGGGTCTGCTCTGTTTGCAGATGAAAACACGTTTGTATGAAGCAATGGGATAAATCAGTACTTTGATGAGCATTCTAACAATTACGGCAAATTTCCATGACAAAGCTAACCATAAACTAAGCATAAAAACGCTAATCATAAGACCAGTGGCTACAAGCCAATGACAGAAACTACAGAATAAATTCTATATTATTTCATGAGCAAACTGGGCAGACATTATCATAATGTTACTTCAACAACCGTCTGATCTGGGTTTACTCTGTTTGCAAAGGCGTCAAAAGACGTATCTATGGAGTAAATGCCGAAACGATATATGGAGTGTTTCTTGAATCAATGAACGCAAATACCCGTTTGCTTTTATATTACACTGTCTAGATCATTCCTACTTCTATTCCCAGAATTAACAATATTAAAGTCAAACGTCCGATTCAGCCGTGATCGCTCTAAGTAAATATTTCATTTAATCCCTTTCCCTGTTCTTTGTTTATTCCAAATTTCAATACCTACTGAATAGTCATTGCCGAAATAGTTGCAATGCAATGTGAAAGGTGGAACATTGTATCCATTTCAGAAAGTAAACAGATATTTCAAATTTCATTAACAAACAGGGTATACCCAGGTCAGACGGCTCATGGAGGAGCGTGAAAACGCGTTTATTTGAAGGAATTGTTTACACACATCTTTATTTCCTCAAGTAAGCCTTTCTGTCGTTACTTTTTTCAGTCACGTGCAAAACCTTGTCTGAAAAAAACAGAAATCCCAAGATTTAAAATAATTGACTGTAGGCACCATTGAACCAGGGTCCATGCTTATAAAGCTTTTATTGAGTCTGAATTTACTTCTCAAGCTTTTGATTGGTCAGATTTGATTTCTCAAGTTTTTGATTGGTCAGATTTGAGCCTCAGGCTCAAATCTGACCAATAAAAAACTTGAGAACAAACTCAGACTCAACTAAACGTTTTATAAGCATGGACCCAGATATTATATATGAAGTCTGAGCAGGCAGTCAATATACACTTCAAGACATATTTACATACCTAACGGACATCCCTCCGTGTCACCATATACAGTCATATTCATCAATGGAAACAGTGTGGTGTTTCCAACAGATGTGCTCGCATGTTTGAAGCAGAAGTTCAGTCTAAGCGAATACTCCTCAAATGGTCCAGCAAGTTGTGATGCATTTTCAGACAGTGGAGTTATTTGTGTGTAGCCATCCGAATTATCAAACTCTCTCATTATTCTCATTTTGTGCACTGTCGTAAAATGTATGACACCAGTACCCCATCCATGATTTGCAGTCTCTGGACAACCACCTGTTGGCATGAGGAGCGCATACGGACCATCCAGCCATTTGCTAGGAAGTAGCTCTGAAATTACAAAAAAAAAATGCGGACGTATACATCATTACCTAGTTTTTTGTCTGAGCAAACTCATGTCCGAGATTTCACTTCATTTACCTTTCCCGTAACTAAGTCGGTCGTATATGAGCATATCAACTTCTTATCAAATGAATATCCTGCATTCAGGAACTTAACGGACATCTAGTAGGACAGGAAATAAGACACGTTTATCCCATTCCCTCATATTGACGACTTTTGACGACTCTGTAAAAGTCATTTTGTGAAACCATTGTGATAAATAGAGCATTTGCTCCTATAGGAGCAAATGCTCTATTTATCACAATGGTTTCAAACTACAAAATTCTAAAAGTGTCCTTTTCTCTAGCTAATGCTCCTTTTCGGTAGATTTATTCAAAGAGGTTGTAACTAAAAATAGCCTATGAGGCAATGGGTTATGTTTTGCATGTTATTTAATGTGAACAATGTCAAGTAACGATGTTTTCATATGTCATAATAAAACATCATTATTCATGATTATATTGTTTCTTTCATGAATATTCATGAGAGCGGGCGTCCACTATGGCGCTGAAAGGTTCCCGAATGTAGATATCGCAGATTCGGGATGATCCGAGATGGCGTCGGGATATTCTGCGTCTTTCCTGAATGCTTCGGGAAACCTTCTGTGCACTCCTGGGACTGATCGGGATTGAAAAACCTTTCGCATCTAAGTTTAAAAGCTTTAAAATTTGCACGCCGTTTGTTTTATTCGGCAAGCCTTCGGGAACACCTCGGGACACTCTTATCCATTCCGAATGGCTCCCGAATGAAGCCTAATTGACACGGAAGGCTTTCCGAAGACGCGGCGTGGTTCCAGAATCCACGATGAATACATGCCGAATGTATTGTGAATGATTCAGAATCGTCTCAGAAGACAATTATGTCAGCAAAACGTATACATATATACATGGGTTGAACCGTATATGTCACGGATCGAATATGTATCACGTGTGTGATATATTCGGCCGTAAAAATCACACTTGTCAAATGTGTCATATTGGTCTGCCCAGAATACCAGTACAAACATAAACGTATATGTCACATACGTTGTGATATAAAACCATTACCATCATTCACAATCACCACAATCATCATCACCATCATCCTCAAAATCATATTTGTCTTCATCATTATTATCATTCACCATCAGCAACATCATTCACCATCATCATTACCATCACCACCACCATCACCATAAATATCCTCATTACGACCATCAATATCAACAACAACATCATCGTCACATTCAACTCATCACCATTTTATTTAGCGTTCTTGTTGTTTCTGAATAACTGAAAGTGACTTTCAGATCATGTGGAAAGGGATATCTAATTCAGAGAACAAACGAAAGTTTCATAACTGTAATAAATAAGAATCTGATACAGCTCTGAACAGTAATTTCAACGAATTAAACGGCGTTGCCATACATATAATTTCTATATAATAACGATGTCATACATGTAATTATTTTAAGCATATTTCATGTGACTACATTTATTTTCCATTTTAATATCACTGCCGCAAATATGTAATGACACCCGTATGCAAATAAACAGGAAACTGATATAACTCTCAAAAGTGATTTCAAAAAAAAGTAAACGACATTGGCATACATGTTATTTCACTATGATAACGTTGTCATATTTTGAACAGTTTCATTTGACTACATTCATTTGCCATTTTGATATCACTGCCGCGAATACGTAGTGTCGATAGCATCATACCAGTTAATGCCACTCATACGCAAACGAAGCCAGACATTTACCCATCTTTGGTATTTTATTATCTGTTTAGTGGATAATGCGACACCACTGTTTCTACCTGCCTTCATAATCAGAAAACGAACACTGATGGTATTTCGCTTATTCAGTTGAATATCTGGTCTTATACAGATATTTCGCCTATAAAAACATGTACCCACTAACCGAAATAAGTCTCTGAAGGTTTCTTCTACCTTGGCAATAACAATTACTGCATAATTGGGTTTGAATTAATGCAAGTTTTCAAGATGATGGTGACGATGATGATGATGATGATGATGATGATGGTGGTGGTGGTGATGATGATGATGATGATGATGATGATGATGATGATGATGATGATGATGATGATGATGATGATGATGATGATGATTATGATGATTATGATGATGATGATGATGATGATGATGATGATGATGATGATGATGATGATGATGATGATGATGATGTTGATGATGATTAGCCAAAACACTTTGTGGCATAAATCAGATTTCAATATAATGGGATTGTTTAAAACAAATACGTGTTTTTTCAAAGCATAACAATTAACAAATGTGATAGATTCGTTGCCATTTTCGTTTTTGTGTCCACTTTGTGGGTGTAACATATTCGTTTTAGTGTGCATATAAAATCTTAAGCAACACGAATATATCACATTTTATGTACCATATTCGTTTGATGCACGTGTCATGTTCGACCGAATATATCACACGTGTGATATATTCGGTCGAATTTTTCACTCGTGTTACATATTCGATCCGTGACATATACGGTTCAACATACATGTACATGTATATCTGAAAAAGAGCGTTCGTCAGATTGCCAAAAGCATATTGAGAGAAGAGACATCTTTTCCACTTCAAAACACAAAATTGCGAGGAAAAGGCAACGATTTGGAACCCTTTGGCATGTTCTGCAACGATTCCGCAACGATTCCGCGAACTATTCCGGAAACATTCGGAATGTAATTCCCAAGGTTTCGGTATGCTTCTGCGCCGCTTCGGTATTTGTTCCACACGCTTCCTAAGGCACTCCCGAAAACAAAAGCTGATTCCGAATGGTTCCACGAAACGAGCAGCATTTATTCTACAATCCTCAGCAAGGCTTCGGTGTTGTAGTGAACGCTAGGCACATTAATGTGGAAATAGGTTAGAGCCCCGACATAATTAATGAATTAGTCTTAAACCCTTTACTCCATAAATCCTGTAGGAGCCGTTTGATCAGGGTATGTTCTGTTTGGTTAAAACAAATTTTATTACTGAAATATACAACATGCATCAATATACACAGCTTCTAAGAAGGACTGGAATGAAAGCTAATATCTTGTTAAATTCCTCTCCTAGACATATAATGCTTCACAAAAGCAGTTCTTCATAAACATTACAAACTTTTGAAAAGATAGAATAAAATGCTGAAATACAAGTGTATATGTTGAATCGGGAATGAACAGAGAAATGAAGATAAAACGAAACAGAATGATATGATTGGAGCGAAGAGTGAAAATCTGTGACGCATACAAACAATTAGTCAATAAAGAGTCTCAGTGCCCAGCTGAGTAGATACAGATCTATACAAGCAAGGTATTACGCAAGCGTAAAATGGCTGCGTAACGTCTTTAAGCAGGATAGAAGAAAAAGAGGGAGCAATATTGTTTAGTAGTTTTAATTAACAGATACATTGGGAAAACATGACTGTAATGTATAAATTAACAGCAGAAACGGGGGAATGTTTTAATGAGCCATGATGCATAATACCTGTGTATTACACCAATAATACACATTACGTCACAGATCAATGGTATTTATGCACAATGGTGAAATATTCAAAACGGTCAACAAAGCCACGAGTTAAATAACTTTACCAAAGACAAAATTCAAACAAAGGACTTATACTTTTACAATAGTTTTGTACAAAATTGTTTTTAAACCAAAAGCACGTAAATTAAGGGTGCTAACAAAAACAAATGAGAGAACAAAAATTATGCTTCCGCCGAGGATCGAATCCACGACCTCACATTTCCTAGGCCACCCGTTATAACCCTTCGACCACGCTGACTGCTATAATTGGGGACGTGCTTTTAAATCATTTATACCTAATACACTAGCATTTTTACTGGCAGAAAAGAAGCAAATAACCTCGACAAAAATATTTGTCCCCACTAAGAAAAATGCATGAATCAAAATAAGTAAAATAAATGAATGTATATAAATAAAAGCTTGTCTCACAGTAACCCATAGTTATTAAAAACATTGGCTTTTATAGAAACACAGGAACGCAGAAACGCATGGTCAAATTTCAAAGCCGTATAAGTTTGGGCTGCTTTCGCAGCCCAATAAGTAAACTTAACATTTTGATTCATAACTACAATTGAATTAAGACATGAAACTTTTGGTTTTTACAATTTATCTCTGAACTGCAGTAAATATTTGAATATTCATTTCTAACGAAATTCTAAGATCTCCGAATAACATTAGTTTAGAGTCGGGTCTACAAAAAAGCCTGATTCTATTGAACAGATCAACCCGATATTCGTTGTACAGCGGACACGAAAGCAGATAATGTTCAGTTCTGTCGACGCTACCGCAAAGACAATGACGAGAATCTACTACGTTTTTTTCTGGTATAACACAAGGTTGAGCGAACTGCAGTTTGTTCGCAAGCGGGTGTATAATACCTGCCCTTTTCGACTTCCACAGTTGTAAAATGAAGGTGGCTTAGACATGTTTGCATTGGTTAAGTGAATTTTTGAAGCTTTTTACGGATCTAGAGTTTTTAACCCTTCGCTTGCTATTCACGTCAATATACCTACCTGTAAATAGTGAAGACCGAGATGAGACAGCTCATGCAGGAGCTGTCTCATCAGGGTCTGCACTATTTACAAGTTGATTGTGCAACCGGTGCACTCCGCAGCAGTGTTTGCACAGCGCAAAACTTGTACACAGTGAAGATATATGTAATTATACAACAGGACATGGGTAAAGAAGGAGAAATTTATTTTAAAAATCAGCAAGAGAAGGGTTAATATTTTCATGCAAAGAGTTCCACATGTTTATTACAGAGGGAAGATATGACTCAGAATAGAGTTTAATTCGAGAGAAAGGAATTCGGAGATTATTAGAATTTCGTAAACTGTATTGTGGGAATTCCCTGATTTGTGATGGAATCAACGATGACAAATATGTTGGAGTAAGCTGATGTCCCATTTTGTAAAACAGAACAAACTTGTATTTTTGCCGCCTAGACTTGAGAGACTCCCATCCAGTTTCGGTGTATAATTCTTGTAATGATTTGTTCTGGGTCTGTTTGCTCATGATATACTATGGATATGATTCTGCAGTTTCTGCCATGATCAAAACTTCCTACGTCCACGTACTATTATAATTATAACTCTAATTACTATTCATGATGTTTTTGCTACAGTAAATCCTCTCTTAACCGGAATTCTAGTAGAGATGAAATTAGATATTTTAGGCAGGTCACTGCTTAATGCAGGGCGAAAGTCATGCATAAAGTCCCTCCTTTCTGCATGACTTCCACCCTGCATTAAGCTGTCACCTGTCTCCAAGACCGATATTTATACTAAATTTAACGTCCGGTTAAGAGAGGTTTTACTGTAATGGAGTAAAGGGTTAAAAGTATTCGAATGCTTATTATAAACGAGATCAATGCAGCATTAGTTCCTTTCAAGAAGCCGCTATCATTGAATAGACTGTCTTAATGACAGTTGCTAAACAGTGTTCTTTTGATTTGATGAAAGGGATATTGGATTTTTTAGACCTTTCTTATTACTCACACTAGCTTCCGTTTTGTTGTGTCACATTTTATTCCATGTTTCATTCTAATACTTTTTTATACAGAATTGCATAGATTAGTAGCTATCAGATTTTACTTTGAAATTAAATTGTCGGCTGTGATAATGTTTTGCTCATTTTGTTATAAGTGAGCATTGCCTCATGTATTTACACAGATGAGGCAAAGAAACAAATAAACAATATGTAAAATAAACAAATCGTATATAGACAATGCGTGAATATCCGTTACGTGAATAACCAATTTACGCCAATAAGTACCACCTAACAGAGGTATAATTATTGGTGCTAGATGCATGTGGTAGCTTAATGCGGGACAAAAGTAATGCAGAAAGCTCCCGGAGGAGCTTTCTGCATTAGTTTTGTCCTGCATTAAGCAACAACCTGCATATAAAGGCACCCATGTTTATTCATTAAGTGGTCGCATTAGAGGAATTCTACTGTAAATAGCCAATAGGTAAATAATTTAAAAGTAAATGGCCAAAACTTAAAGGAGCACTAACCTGTTTCACTTTGTTTTAGTAAACTCAGTTATAATGAGACAAGGAATATGCCAGCCACCTTGTAACTGTTGCCTCTAATTTAATGATAAGTGTTATCTTAATAATACAGTATAACCTCTATTAACCGGAATTCTACTAGATAAGAATTCAGATACTTTTATGCAGGTGGCTGCTTAATGCAGGGTGAAGGTCATGCAGAAAGCTCCTCTAGGAGCTTTCTGCATGACTTTCACCCTGCATTAAGCTGCCACCTGTCTCCAAGACCGATATTCATACTAAATTTAACGGCCGGTTAAGAGAGGTTTTACTGTATGAATAAGTGTAATACAGACGTCAAGATAAGATTGTAAATTTAAATTATTTTAAGAATAGCGCCTTCATTTCTCCGCCAAACCCTATACACTGGCCACTCATTAGAATCATCTCGAAGAGACTATTCTAAAGAGTGGTCACAGTACAGGGTTTGGTGGAAAATGACAATTTTAATCTTTGGGAACGTATCTTTATATGTAGCGCTGTACTAATAATTTTGAGATTGATTAATTCATACGAAAAATTGGCATAATATATCTTATTAAAACATAAATAATTTATAAATACGTAATACGTAAAGGAGCTCTTACCTGTTTCAGTTTGTTTTAGGAAACTCAGACATAATCCGGCAAGGAAGATACCAGCCACTTTGTATCTGTAGCCTCTCATTTTACAAAATACACCGTGCAGCACAAAGTATGTACTTCAAACAGATGAGGCAATATCTAGAGTTCTCATTTTACAAATTAAATTACTTGGACATAAAGTTAAAAGTACTGTTCTCGCCGCTGTTAGTTATAAATATCCTAAACGGGAGTGTGTGTTTGTTTTATTGGTCCACAGTTCTCGTTAAAACTAAATACAAATGTCTTTAATCTAACTGTCTTTTTTTATTTAAGAAGCAAGACTAATCTATTTAACCCTTAACTCCATAAATATTCATAATAAAGATTAGTTGATTATATATTAGCTGATGTTGTATAATGGCACCATTAACAATGTGATGTTTATCATGGCAGAAACTATAGTAATTGATCTATGCTAATTTGTAAGCAAAAAGAACAGTCGTTGATTAGACCGCTCCTACAGAAGCTGATCTGTGTCTACTCGGTTTGCAAAGGTGCCAAATGCGTTTCCACTTAGAAAATGTGAATGATAATTACATGTACAGTTTAAATTCGATATGTCGAACTCGGATAAGTTGAACTTCGGGATAACTCAAACAAAAAGTTCAGTCCTTTAGAAATATACAGAACAGCTTTAAAATGTTTTGCTACATGTGGCAGCTTAATACAGGTCTAAAGTAATGCTGAAAGCTCATGTTGGACATTTCAGCATTACTTCATACTTGTATCAAGCTGTGAACTCGAGAAGAACTTGTTCAGATTAGAAAGCGGATAACTCGAACTTCTGGTATCTCGAACTAATTTGCATAGTTCCCTGAAGCAGCTCGAGATATCGAAGTTCAACTGTACAATTAAACTTCGATATCTCGAACTCGGATAACTCGAACTTTGGAATAAGTCGAACTAAAAGTTCGGTCCTTCCAAAATTTACGATACAGAAATGTTCTAAATTATATCACTATGTGTATCACTGTCTAGCAGCACGTGTGACAGCTTAATGATGACTCGCACATGGTAAGCGATATGTTCGCGTGATGTACGAGATATTGAAGTTCAACTGTATATATGGTTATCCACACTCTTCACGTTCCTTGCATTTACTAGCAGTGTATCCATATAACAGCGACTTTAAATAGGCCTCTCTAGCCCCTTACCTCGCTTTGAAAAAATAGGGTCTGTTAAAACATTGATTTGACAAAGTTTTGACAATTTCAAATTCGGGCAAGCTTTTTAGAAGTGATTGACCGAATGTCAAAACACCTTGGATCCTGGTGAGACGCCGAGTTACTCGACGTCTTATCTGGATCCAATCTGTTTGCATGTGCGAGTCGTGTCACGCATAAGGGTTAACCCTACGCTTGCTGAATTTACATATATCTTCACTGTGTACAAGTATTTCGCTGTGCAATCACTGCTGTGGAGTGCACTGGTTGCACAATCAACTGGTAAATAGTGCAGACCCTGATGAGACAGCTCCTGCAGGAGCTGTCTCATCTGGGTCTTCACTATTTACAGGTAGGTATATTGACGCGAATAGCAAGCGAAGGGTTAATATTTATGTATTATTACCAATTATGTAATATATCTCATGGCATTTTCCGTTCAGTCTACAAATATCAAACCTAGTTTGACATTAGTAATATATATATATATATACAGTAAACCCCTCTAATGCGACCACTTCTTGAATAAACATATCTGCCTTTATAAGCAGGTGGTTGCTTAATGCAGCTACAATAAAGCTTAATAAAGATCCTACAGGAGATTTCTGCATAACTTTCGTCCTGCATTAAGCTACAACCTGCCTCTGCCATCCGGAATTATGCCCAATGTCGGTGGTTGCATCAGAGGGTTTTTACTGTATTGTACAAATACCAAATAAACCGTTGCTAACGAATTTTGTTATGAATTGACACGGGAAAAGTGCTAAATATGTGCTGCCTCGTTCTGACTGGTTTTAATAGAATCTAATTAGTATATGCTTGCCTACACAAATGTCATACACTATCCATTAGTGCATTCGTCTAATAACAATAGGCATTACAAATTACAAAACAATAGAAAGATTATAGCGGATGACAAAACGTTCCAATAGATCAACCTTTAGCTTGCTGTAAAAAATGTCGCTGAATCTCTAGTCTGCTGTATTTTTACTCACTTTCGATTCAATAAAGTCTTGACAAACCATTGACTGGGTACCAAACAGGGTTGATCCTGGTGAGATATCGAATACAGAAGAAGCTGATATTTAAGGCATTTTGGTAGCTTAACACATGTCAAAATTAATGCAAAGAGCTTTCTGTATTACTTTTGTCCTGAATAAAGCAATCACATGCTTTTTAACCCATTCCCGCATGGACTATTTTTAGATCCAACCTATTTCAATAAATCTACCTAAAAGGAGCATTAACTAGAGAAAAGGAAATGTTTAGAATTTTGCAGTCTGAAACAATTGTGATAAACAGAGCATTTGCTCCTATAGGAGCAAATGTTCTGTTTACCACTATGGTTTCTTAAAGTGACTTTTACACAAACGTCGAAAGGCGTCAATATGCGGGAATGGGTTAAAACATATATGCTCAATAAATGAATGGCCGCTTAAGATAGATTCTACTGTTAAATGTTCAGTAAAACCTGTTTTAAGCGGTCGTCAAAAGAGAGGTTTAATTAATGGTCTGTAATGCAGGTGCTAGCTTAATGCAGGTCAAAAGTATAGGAGCTTTTTGTATTATTTTTGCCTTGCATTAAGCAACCGCCTGCTTTTTAAATCTCCTATGTTTAATAAATGAATAGCCGATTAACCCATTCCCTCATATTGACGACTTTTGACGACTCTGTAAAAGTCACTTTGTGAAACCATTGTGATAAATAGAGCATTTGCTCCTATAGGAGCAAATGCTATATAGATCACAATGGTTTAAAACTGCGAAATCATTGAAAAAAATCCTTCTCTCTAGTCAATGCTCCTTTTCGGTAGATTTATTTAAAGAGGTGGGATCTAAAAATAGCCTATGAGGTAATGGATTAAGACAGATTCTACTGTATCAGAATCGAATATGCTGGCAAATGCCAAATAGTTTGTGCTTAGCACGCATAATGTTAATGTAATGGCGATGATGCTGATTATTTTCAACTGATAATTATTTCACATCAAGCATATTACCAACAAATGGAACTTATGTTTAATGTCCTCAGTTGTCTCCTCTTCAGGGATTAATTGAATAACGCACGACATTTTGTTAATATTCTATCTTCATGGACGTGCATTTTGTAAATGCTGCTGTTATAATATCATTATCAAAAGGCGCCTCATGGGCTATATTCTTTATTTATTAAACAGGCACCTACCTTAACCCTTTCCTCCATAAGCTATTTTAGACCCAACCTCTTTGAATGAATCTACCCAAAAAGAGCATTTACTAGAGAAAAGGAACATTTTAGAATTTTGTAGTTTGAAACCATTGTGATAAATAGAGCATTTGCTCCTATAGGAGCAAATACTATATTTATCACAATGGTTTCAAGAAGTGGTTATTACAGAGGCGTAGTTCTAATGCGTATTTATGGAGGGAAGGGTTAACACTTCACTGTATGATTATCCATGTAAAACTAATGATGGGGTTTAATAATGTCACATGAGCGCAGTAATTTATAATCATGGTACAGTCTGTAGAATCAGATCTATATTATTCCAGAAGCAAAAGGAGTAGATCCTAATGAGACAGCTCCTTCAGGAGACGTCTGACCCGGGTCTATACAGTTTGCAAAGGCGAAGAAATGTGTATTTATTGAGTACATAGGTTAAAAGGTGTCAGCTGAGCTACATTCCTTATCTATTAACACATTCCCTCATAATGACGCCTTTTGACGACTCTGTAAAAGTCTCTTTGTGAAACCATTTATCGATTCAGAACTTCACAATTCTAAAAGGTTCCTTTTCTCTAGTAAATACTCCTTTTCGGTAGATTTATTCGAAGAGGTTGGATCTAAAAATACCATAATTATGAGGCAATGCATTATACAGACACCTGCCTTTAGTCTTTTACATTTTGAATATCCATGTGACATTAATTAGAGAAGCTTTATAATGGCACACTGACCAGACGGCTCATATAGGGTCCACTCTGTTTGCAAAGGCGTAAAATGCATATTTATCAAATATTTAAAAGGCGTGAATTGATCACTTCATAAATATTCATTAGCTTAATCGTCATAAAATAAAAAAAATCCCTTCTGAATTTATTCTTTGACTTATGCGAAAATTATAGGATCGGATCAGATATATATGGCTTAACAAGCAAACAGACCAGACCCTATTCAGACAGCTCCTACAGTTTTATGACGCATCTATAGAGTCACTTTATGAAACCATTGTGATAAATAGAGCATGTGCTCCTATAGGAGCAAATGCTCTATTTATCACAATGGTTTCAAACTACAAAATTCTATTTTTTTCCTTTCCTCCAGTTAAAGCTCCTTTTCGGTAGATACATTCAAAGAGGTTGGGTCTTAAAATAGTCTATGAGATAATGAGTTAAAACAGGTTCTGCTGTACTATTAGCTTTCCTATCCTATAGATCATTTATTACTATTATACGTGTCTTCCCCACTCCCATGAAAGGTCGCTTAACACATTATCCCCTAGTGACGCATTTTTGCGCATCTATAGAGTCACTTTATGAAACCATTGTGATAAATAGAGCATTTGCTCCTATAGAAGCAAATGCTCTATTTATCACAATGGTTTCAAACTACAAAATTCTATTTTTTCCTTTCCTCTAGTTAAAGCTCATTTTCGGTAGATACATGTAAATTCAAAGAGGTTGGGTCTAAAAATAGCCTATGAGATAATTAATTAAAACAGGTTCTGCTATACTATTAGCTTTCCTATCCTATACATCATTTATTACTATTACATGTATTCGTGCCTTCCCCCATCCCATAAATTTATTACTGTTTATACATAGCCTTCCCGTCCTGTAACATGTTTATTACTATATATCGTAGCTTTCCCGTCCTGTAAAGTATCTATTTTTATTTAACCCATCACCTCATAGGCTATTTTAGACACACCCTCTTTGAATAAATCTACTGAAAAGGGGCATGTAATAGAGAAATGGAAAATTTTAGAATTGTGTAGTTTTGAAACCATTGTGATAAATAGAGCATTTGCTCCTAAGAAGCAAATGCTCTATTTATTACAATGGTTTCACAAAGTAACTTTTACCGAGTCGTCAAAAGTCGTCAATATGAGGGAATGGGTTAAAGTAGTTTTCACATCCTATAATTGATTTATGTATACTTATATAAAATAGCTTTTCCATCCTATTTATTATTTGTTACTACAATTCAATATAAAGTTGTTGTTGTTTTTCTTTCCTATAAAGCGCTTAGTTCTATAATACAAGTAGCTTTCCCATTCTATAAATATTTAACAATTCATAAAACCGGAAATACTCTTATAACAATGAATACTATGCATGTTGTTACTTTACATCTGAAGAACTTTGAACATACCTGTAGACATTGCCCATGCTTTCAATAATCAGGCATCTAAATAATCATTAACTGAGTGTAATGCGTGAGTGATGTGGTGTATTGCATTGCCTCACGTAGCGGGTTTTTCTTGCTTGCTTTGTGCTACATGTATTTGTGTGTTTGCGTTTCATTGCATTGCGTTGTGTTTCTTTGCGTTGCGTTACGCTGCGTTGCGTTGCGTTGCGATACATGGTGTTGCATTTCGTTTCATTATATTGTATTTCATTACGAAGTGGTAGATCTCTAACAAGTTCGTAGCAAAGACTTGCTAATATCTAGGACATCTGATGAAACTAGAAAAGATGCTTATAAAGCTTTTAGTCAAAAGATGCTTATAAAGCTTTGATTGGTCAGATTTGAGTTCTCAAGCTTCAGATTGGTCAGATTTGAGCCAAAGGTTCAAATCTGACAAATCAAAAACTTGAAAACGAACTCAGACTCAACTAAACGTTTTATAAGCATGGACCCTGAAACACAATTAGACCTAAATGGCCAATTCTGTTTTGTAAAGTTTGGAAGGCTAGAACTTTAACTTCCAAGCTATCCGAAAGTTCGACTTACCTGAGTTCTATATATCGAATTTCAACTGTAGGCTATAATCTATTGCATATGAAGCACAATAAGAATATTGTACAATTTCTTATATTACAGACTGTGTATTCACCCTTTAATCCATGAATAATTATGTAAGAAATAATGACGTCATGAATATTAATTAGATTAATTGTTATAATAGCACGTGGACACAGGATGTGTTGGCCATGGGAGAAACTGTAGAATTTTATCTGTATACGTAAACAGAACAAACCCTGATCAGATGGCTCCTACATGAGCCGTCTTATCAGGGTCTACTCTGTTTGCAAAGGAGTAGAAAGGGGTATATAACTAATTAACTATGCAAACAACATATGAGACACCGACGAAGACAACATCTCATCAGGATTCGAAATGTGTGTTAGTGTGGTGGTTTGGGGGGGGGGGGGGTTAAGAAGACTAAACAAATTATAAAATTTAGCAGACGACAATGTTTGCAGACAGCTATTTCTGGTAGTGAAAGATTTAACACGCGATGGCTGGTCAGGTTCTACACAGTTTTACAGTTAAAGTGGTCAACCCTTCTCTTGCTGAGTTTTAAAATACTTTTCTCCTTCTTTACCCATGCCCTGTTGTATAATTACATATATCTTCACTCTGTACAAGTATTTCGTTGTGAAATCGCTGCTGTGGAGTGCACTGGTTGCACAATGAATTTGTAAATGGTGCATACCCTGATGAGACAGCTCCTGCAGGAGCTGTCTCATCTGGGTCTTCACTATTTACAGGTAGGTATATTGACGTGAGTAGCAAGCGAATGATTTAACATATAGTCTCATAAAGACGCCTTTTCCCATATAAGCAAATAGGGTAGACCCAGATAAGACGGCTCGTATAGGAGCCGTCCGATCTGGGTATGCCCTGCTTGCTTATGAAATGATATAGCTAATTGTACAATTGTAAAAATGGCCATTGTTCACAATGTATAGAACAAAAATCAATTAATTATCACAGTCTTTATTTCTTACATGCATATTCTTAAGTTAAATATTTCCTTCATATTGACGCCTTTTCATTCGTTTGCAAACTGATTAGATCCAGATCAGACGGCTAAGTTATAGGAGCCGTCTGATCAGGGTCTGTTCTGTTTGAATTGACATGATATATATCTGATTCTACAGCTTTTGTCAAAGCAAAAAAGTCCCTTGAAAGTTTACATTATAAACACTGAGCTAATCAATATTCAGGTTGCCATTATTTCGTACATGAAAACTGAACAGGAAAAAGAATAAATGATTTATTGAATGATAAGATGCTGATCGGTGTCAAACGTGGTTGACTGTGGTCAGACGCATAGTATCCGACGTGGCGGACTGGAAAGAACACTCAGCTTAGAGGGATCATATACAGTAAAACCTCTCTATAACGGCCACTACACTACATAAAATATTTTGTGTTAAAGGCAGTTGGCTGCTTAAAGCCAGGTGGAAGCAAAACAGAACGCTCCTATAGGAGCGTTCTGTTTTACTTTTACCCGGCTTTAAGCAGTCACCTGTCCTAAATACCAAATAATTAACAGAATTTAGTGGCCGTTATAGAGAGGTTTTACTGCATATAAATTAAAATCAATCATATATGTGCCGTCAGATCTGGGTCTACACTATTTGCAAATACCAGTACAAACGTTTTCCGATATGTGCCGTCAGGTTTGGATCTTCACTGATAGCAGCTGCCAGTATATGCACTCATTTTCCGTTATGCGCCCTCAGATCTGGTTCTTTACTGTTTTCAAATCCCAGTACACGTGTGCAGTTGAATTAAAAAAAAACACACTTTATTCTGCATGTATTTCTACAAAAGCATCAATGTCCGGGAACACATAGTATGAATTCTGATGAGACGCGGAGTTACTCGGCGTCTCATCTGGATCCAAACTGTTTGCACAGGTATTCAATTCTGAAAGGCGTAATGGCTTGAAGCCTCTATCACTTCGTGTCAAATTGTCTAAATGTATCTCATCAGAATCCAAACTGTTTGCACTGGTCCTTGGTGTTGAAAGATTCAAGACTCAACAACACTTTATTAGTAACGTAAAACATTGACATGTTTCTTTTTACATTATATAATTACTTGTATAAGTAATTTTTTGACACCAATGTAATCCATATCTTAATCCATTACCTGATAGGCTATTTTTAGATACAACCCTTTGAATAAGTCTACCGAAAAAAAGCAGTAACTAGAGAAAAGGAAACATTTAGACGTTTGTAGTTTGAAACCATAGTGATAAATATCATAAATAATGATATTGATCACAAAGGTTTCACAAAGTGACTATTACAGAGTCATCAAAAGTCGTCAATATGAGGGAATGTGTTAATCTTACAAATATAAGCAAAATAAGCGTACCTGAAAATATAAAGAACTTAGTATAACGAAAGTTACAATGAAGTACTACATCTTAACCAAATTTGGGACTGGAATATTACTATAAATAAAATGGTGTTAGAGTATAATCTACTTGTATACAAGTCAAAAGAAAGAAAATAAGAAAGAAACTCTGTGGAACGGTTGTAAATGCAAAAAAGCCTTAATGGCCTGACACCTCTATCACTTCATGACAAACTGTCTAAATTCGGTAACAATGGTTCAACGGTTTGATTGATCGCTATTAAACAAGTGATTACATGGAACTGTTAAGATCGTTAGATTGCTGTGTGTTTCAATCTAATACTAATTAAACACGAAGCTATTATAAAAGTAACCGAAAATAATATCTAAACTTATTTCTCATTCCTGATTGAACTGTTTCAGATGTGTTGAATCGTTCGCACTTGTTTTCTGAACAAACCATATGCTCTTAAATGCTTTGATTGGAAATTAAATAATACATCAATCTAAATTATATACTTCCAGCTTAATTATTTTTGTCACGTATTTTTTCAGAATGATTTTCTTCGTGTTTGTCTTATCATGATTACAAAAATAATAATAATTTAAAAAAACAGTATTAATAATAATTATAATAATGATTATGATGATCATAATAATCATCATAATTATTGTTATGAATTCTAATTTGTTATTAAAGTGTATTGATATGATTTGCCCCAAATAACGGAAAGCAACTCAATATATAATGTAAGTACGAACAAATGACAATAAAACGAAATAAACAAGCAAAAGACTTTCGAATAAAGTACAAAGAAGTGAATGGACTGGATTACGAATTTATCCTGTCATCCCTAAATTTTCAAAGTGGAATAACTATACCAGTGTTGAACTATAGAGTCAATTCAGTGTAAAATATTTAAATTTCCTAGAGGAATTTGAATGACAAACAGTTCAGACCCTGACCAGCTAGTTTCTCAAAGAGCTATATGAGCTGGGTCATCACTGTGTGCAAATTACACAATATACGTGTCCCGGGTTGAAAAGTTGAAAACCCTTTCTTTAGACATACAACAGACACGCGCTTATCTCATTCTCCACTTGACTATTTTTAGACCCTCTGTGAATTGATTTACCGAAAAGGTGCATTAACTATAAACACAGGAGAATATTAGAATTGTGTAGTTTTTAAACCATTGTGATAAATAGAGCATTTGCTCCTATGGAGTAAATGCTCTATTAATCGCGATGGTTTCAATAAACGAGTTTTACAAAGGCGCATATATGCATCAGTAGGGGAGGATGGGTTAAGTCGTTCAAGATCATTTTTTAAAAAAAATCTTATCCAAACCTCTAACAAAACGAAAACTAGGACTGTTAGAAAGAAAATCGTCGAAACTTACGACTGCATATCAAGATCATTAACCCTGTCGCTGCCAATGCCGGATCTGTGATTACTTATGCAAACAGTTTGGATCCAGATGAGACGCCGAGTAACTCGGCGTCTCATCAGGATCCAAACTGTTTGTTACTGTTACTATGTTTTTGAAACAAAAATAAAGAAAATAAAAAAAATTAAATTTTGTAGCAGACGACAAAGTTAGCAGACGACAGAATTTGGCATCGAAAGATTTAATGAAGTGTGAGGAAAACACGATGCATCCATGATGCATCACAATTAACAATCATTTACAGCTTGACTATTCATGTACGAAATAATGATACCATGAATATTCATTACGAAATAATGACACAATAAATATTCCGTAAAAATTACTTTGTGAAACCATTGTGATAAATAGAGCATTTGCTCCTATAGGAGCAAATGATCTTTTTATCACAATGGTTTAAACTACAAAATTCTAAAACGTTCCTTTTCTCAAGTTAATGCTCCTTTTCTGTAGATTTATTCAAAGAGGTTGTATCTAAAAATAGCCTATGATGTAATGGATTAACGTTTCAATGGATTTTTGTTTGGGCAAAAAGTGTAAAACCAGATCTATACTGCGTCAAAAGCATACAGCGCTGACACTGACCAGACGAATACTACAGCAGCCTTCTGGTCTGGGTTTACTCTGTTTGCAAATGCGTGAAAAGTCATTAATATGAAGGAAAGGTAAACGTAAGTTTTAACCCATTCCCTCATATTTACGACTTTTGACAACTCCGTAAAAATCACTTTGTGAAACCATTGTGATAAATAGAGCATTTGCTCCTATAGGAGCAAATGCTCTATTTATCAGAATGGTTTCAAACTACAAAATTCTAAAAGTTTCCTTTTCTCTATTTAATGTTCCCTTTCGGTAGATTCATTCAAAGAGGCTGTATTTAAAATAGCCTATGCGGTAAATGGTTAAAAGTTTAGACAATGGCAGAAACAGCAGAATCAAATCTTTATTATTCTATAAGGAAACGGCCTAAAACCTAGTCATGACCAATCACACAAGAACCGTCTGATCTATGTCTACTCTGTTTGTAAAGGCGTACAAATACGCATCTGTCAGATGAAAGGTTAACCCTTTCCCTGTTCAATATTGATGAAAAACAAAATGGCATCAAACGGAGTAGTCCCAGACCAGACCAATCCTATGGGAGACGTCTGATCAGGGTCTGTTCTGTTTGCTTGTGATACAGTATGGATATGATTCTAAAAATTCTGCCTTGGCCAAACATGTATGTGTCAATGTGCTATTATACATTTTCGCTAATTAATATTCATGATGCCATTATATCCCTCATGAATAGTCATAGAGTAAATGGTTACACCTGGACATCGACAACTCTAAGCATGATCTATTGTCAAGCTATCACGACAGCTCCAAACAAGCCGTAAGTGCAAACAAACCCAAACACCGATTCCCCGATACGTCAATTCTGATTGGCTGATACGATGTCCCTCAATTCTGATTGGCTGATACGATGTCCCTTAATTCCTTAAATAGAACTACCCTGGTAACATACAGCAGAACCTGTCCAAACAAGACACTAGATTCTTCTAGAGATTAAATACTATTTTTACCAAGACTGTATTACGTACTTGGGTTTTATTCAAGACTTGAATGGAGAATTGGATATTGACTGCAAGAAAGCCGCTACAAAGCATGTAAGTAAACAGAGAATATGTATTCCATGCATTTACATGTATACAGGTAGATGTGATATACACTGCATGCTGTATTAGATGTATTTAATAATGCATTTTGTAGAATTTTACTGTTTTAAACTTGATAATGTATTTCTTAACAGGCTGTTAGTTAATTTTATTGTTAAGAAACTTATGTTATTATGTCGGTAAATAGCTTTTAGCTAATGTTAAATATGTTGTGAAAACACTCGACTATAAATAAAGTTTCTTGTATCGTGTATCTTCCAATTTCATTAACATTATACAGTAAAACCCCGCTAATGCGACCACCAAAAAGGGGCATAATTCTGGGTGACAGAGGCAGGTGGTAGCTTAATGCAGGACAAAAGTTATGCTATAGGAGCTTTCTGCATAACTTTCGTCCGTATTAAGCAACCACCTGCTTTAAACGGCACCAGTGGCTGTTTATTAGGTAGTCGCAGTAGCGGGATTTTACTGTATTAATATTTTCCTCATGAATATTAATGTGATAAATAATATCATCATGAATATTATTTAGACGAAAAAAGTGGTAAACCCTTTCCCTGTTTATTCTAAATTTCAGTACCTACTGAATATTCATTAACAAAATAGTCTTAACGAAACATGGAAGGTGGAACATTGTAGCCATTTTAGAAAGTAAAGAAACGTATCTTTCAAATTCCAATAGCAAACAGAGCAGACCCTGATCAGATGGCTCCTCTAGGAGCCATCTGATCTGGGTCTACTCTGTTTGCCAATGCGTGAAAACACGTTTATATGAGGGAAAGGGTTAAGCAACCACCTGCTTTTCCAGATTCCTGTGTCCGATTACTGTAAGGTCGCTTAACCCTTACCTTCATATAAACGTGTTTTCATGCATTTATAAACAGAGTAGACCCACTCATATTTATCATATAGGAGCCGTCTGATCAGAGTATGTTCTGTTCGCTAACATCATTTGAAAGAGCTGTGTCTTTACTTTTTAAAATTACCACGATGTTCAACTTTCTGTATTTCATTTTAATTAGTGTGTCCATGAATATTCAGTAGGTATTGAAATCTGGAATAATATAGAACAGGGAAAGGGTTAAAACAAGTTCTACAGTAAGTCAAACGGTATAGATCCAAGTGGTCGTACACAGTCTCCATGACGCGACGGCTGATCTAGATGTATTCCTCCCTATCTACTCTAAATGTTCGGGGGAAACAAACTAAGGCAACTATTGCAGACCCGGATCAAACTCCTCTGCGAGATCGTTCTTGTTTTTATTATTATTATTGAAAATACTTAACCCTTAGCCTGCTATGAAAATGAGGTTTGCTTAACCCATTCCCGCATATTGACGCCTTTCGACGCTTCTGTAAAAGTCACTTTATGAAACCACTGTGATAAATAGAGCATTTGCTCCACAGGAGCAAATGCTCTATTTATCACAATGGTTTAAAAACTACACAATTCTGAAAATTTCCTTTTCTCTAGTTAATGCTCCTTTTTGGTAGATTTAACCAAAGAGGTTGGGTCTAAAAATAGTCTATGTGGGAATGGGTTAAGCTCCGATCTGTTGTCGTTGTTACTCGGTTAGGTCGCGCTTAGCAGGCGAAGGGTTAATGCGATCAGAATAGGATTGTTATGAAATTAATTATCCATTTAGTGGTGCACGGTATATAGCGGAACCTGTTTTAAGCAGGCACCAAAAAGAGGTCTGATTATGGATATGTAAGGGAGGTGGTAGCTTAATGCAGGTTAAAAGTAATACAATAAGCTCCTATAGAAGTTTCCTGCATTGCCAACTACCTGCTGTTTAAGACTCCTATGCTCAATAAATGAATGGCCGCTTAGGACAGGAACGTTCTGATGTATAAATATTCCCAATTGCAACTAACAAAACATGACATTAAAACAAACACCGGAGATTGTTGTAGCCGACATTCTGTCCAAGGTATTTCACTTAACAGGTTAAAGGTCGTGATATTGTCGTGTTAGCAGATGTGCTAAATTGTGTCATATTATTGGAATCAAAGTTCACCAATATCCTAATTCATATCCAAAAAAGCGCCGTTACTTAGGTGACCTAGATCAACGCGTGTCGCATCTATTGTTGTTTAATTATGACATCATTTTAATAGTTGCAAAAACTGTGAATAATTGATCAGTAACGTGCAGTCTCTACATATGGCAACATCGCCATAACACCTGTCTGGTGACACCTGTGCGCATGCGCGAAAACCTACGTTTAACGGGTTTGCCTCATATAACGCAATGTTATTGAGGTGTTCAGATACGTAAATCAAATATTTTAAAAAATAACTTTATTTTCTATAACAAATGTCTTTTCTGTACGTCAATTTTATATGTATTAAACATACAGTAAACCCCTTCTAATTCGACCACAATTCTGGGTGCCAGGGACAGGTGGTAGCTGAATGCAAGAGCATTCTGCACAACTTTAGTCCTGCATTAAGCAACCACCTGCTTATAAATACAGCCACGTTTGTTTATTTATTAAGTGGTCGAATTAGAGGGGTTTTACTGTACAATATTTAACATCACGTTCTTTCGAATAGCTGTAAAACCTCCACGATGTTTTGTTAAATTGTTTTTTCTTCCATTGTTAAAACTGTTTCTATCACACTATCAGTCATGTTTTCAATGGGGATTTTTTGAATAACTTGGAATTAGCAAAAAGAGAACAAAGTACAATGTCATGTATTTAAAAGAAGAGATTATATACATATTATTATTTATATATTTTTTCCAAAAATACATGGTAGCTTAATGCAGGAAGAAAGTTATGCAGAAAGCTCCTGCAGGAGCTTTCTGCATAACTTTTGTCCTGCTTTAAGCAACCACCTACTTTTAAAGACATCTTTGTTGATTGATAAAGTGGTCGCATTAGAGGGGATTTACTGTACCAACAGCTCCTGCAAATATGTCACGTGTGTTCAGCTAATGAATATAAGTAAGGGTTCGTTATTCGATTATTTCTTACTTCACTATTCATGAGTAACTCGGTGCCTCATCAGGGTCCAAACTGTTTGACATCCTGCCTACGTCTTTGAAAATACAATGGAAGAATATCAGCTGCAAATTCATATTTTCTATGAATGAAGTTAAATATTTGTTCAAAACGCTAAAAGTAAACATGAATTGGGCATTTGTTTTATGTCATTATTTCTTATTTACAGAATGGACTTGATGTTAGTTCTGTGGACTGTGTTTCTGAAGTTGCATCGACGAGCCAAAGCAGCAAAGAAACCTACATTAATAGAAGGTAAGAAACACTTGCATTTCCCCAGTCTCTTTTAACCGATTACCTCATAACACTCGCATTTCCCTAGTCTCTTTCAACCCATTACCTCATAGGTTATGTTTAGACCCAACCTCTTTGACCCAGTCTATTGAAAAAGAGCATTTACTAGAGAAAGCGATTATTTTTAGAAATATGTAGTATTTGAAACCATTGAGATAAATAGAACATTCGCTGTGTGAGAGCCTCGTACATTCCAGACAATTCTAATGATACACAGTGAAGTCGATGGAACCCTTGTTAACTTGTCCACTCATCCGGGTTCACATTGTTTGGCACTTCGAATGTTGACCCTTTCATTGTTTGACACTTTGTAATGAAGATTTAAACATGTAGGAATCGTTGTACAGTAAAACCTCTCTTAACCGGCAGTAAAATTTAGTATGAATATCGGTCTTGGAGACAGGTGGCAGCTTAATGCAGGGTGAAAGTCATGCAGAAAGCTCCTAGAGGAGCTTTCTGCATGACTTTCACCCTACATTAAGCAGCCACCTGCCTAAAAGTATCTAAATTATTATCTACTAGAATTCCGGTTAAGAGAGGTTATACTGTACACAACAATATTGAGCAGATGGCATTTTGTTGTGCGCCCCAAAAGTTCAAGTATTTTGCGTGCATCCATGACATGCCTTAACCTATTTCAACACAGGCTATTTTTAGACCCAACCTAAATAAATCTACCGAAAAGGAGCATTTATTAGAGAAAAGGATTTTTTTAGAATTATGTAGGTTTGAAACCATTATGATAAAATGTGCATTTGCTCCTATGGATCAAAAGCTCTATTAATCCCAATGGTTTGAAATAGTGACTTTACAGAGGCGTCAAAAGGCGTCAATACGAGGCAATAGGATAGTGTAAATATCAATGCAAGCCGAAATTATTACATAAATTTACAAGAACTACCAGTATTACTATCGCCCGGTATTGACCATTTACCTCATAGGCGCGACTTTAACGTTTATAAAGCCTTTAACGCATAAACAGAGTAGACCCAGATCAGACGTCGTCTGTGCGAACGTCCAACATTTACTTTAGACCTGCATTAAGCTGTTACATGTGTTTCTTGTTATGCACTGTAATACATTTTCGAACAATTCTGTATTGTAAATTTTGGAATAACCGAACTTTTACTTCGAGTTATCCGAGTTCGAAATATAGAAGTTCAACTCTGTTTATATATACATTAATTATATTTTCCATTATTTCAGATGGCCTTGAGATCGGTTATGAACCACTTCAGTCAACACTTTCTGAGGGAAAATGCATTATACCCATCGTCGAATACCAAATCAAATGTTCTCTTGTTACTGAACATTCGTCCGAGATGCCAGATCCACAACCTCAACACGGTCAAGATGAGACAGGGACGATCAACGAAACATTACAAGAACCCGATGCTGCAACTTCAACCGAAGAAACGGAGCAAGCAGACAATGCGGATATGAACAATAACAGTATTGAGTTAGATCTCAGATTTACTTACAGTTACGATGATGACGAGGACGAAAACACCACACACAATTATGACCCCCAAGGTTATGAAGCAGACTCCGACTCAGATGGATCAGACGTTGAAGAATTGTCAAATGATGACGCTACATATATGAATTTTGGACACTGGAGTGACGATGAAGTAGAAAGTGGTGTACCAAAAAGGCCATTCCGTATACGACCGATAGAAAGACAGATGCCTGTGGCACAAGGACTCCGAATCTCGGTGCTCAAACAAGAAGCGCGCAAGGCTTTGCCGATTTATTTCAGTTCTTCTCGAAGATCTAGATATTCTTCCTAACGGTGGTTTAAACTTGCACGTAATAGTGATAACTTTTGCAAACAGTTTTCACCCAGATCAGTGACCTAGTGACTTTGTGTCTTATAAGAGTGAAATCTGTGTCACCCTCCGGTAAAAGTGTAAGAAATCCAGATTATTTTAATGACCGCTTAAGATATGTTCTTCTGTATTACTTTTTAAATACCAATATTTGAGTTGGCGAAATTTCATTCAGGAGGTAAACTGTTAACCCTTAGCCTGCGCGATATTGGTAAATATTTATAATGTTGCAATTTAATTACAATTTGTTGTGATAGTTTATTACTTATTAATATTTGTTATTACTGTACATATACATAAATAATGCAACGCATGCTTATTAAAGTGTATAAAATTGACGTCTAGTTTGGTGTTTTTATTTCAGTTAAATGTTTTTTTTTAAAACATTAGTCTTTGAAGATTTTAAAATGTCAGAGAATTATTATAGCAACAATTAACCCACCCCTTCATACAGACGCCCTCTGACGTCTCTGTGACGTCACAATTGTGATAAATAGAGCATTTGCTCCATATGAGTAAATGCTCTTTTCAATGGTATCAAAACTATGCAGTTTAAAGCTTCCATTTTCTCTAGTATATGCTCCTTTTCTAAAGGAGGTGACTAAATATAGCCTATGAGGAATGGGTTAAGGACGCATAATTCCACCAGTTCGACTTTGTCAGTAATCAAACTTGATTTTGACCATGTGGTCAAACACATGCCTTCAAAAATACAGTAAACTCTCAGTTATCCAAACACTCGTTATAGTGTCATTATCAGTCTTTAACTCATTCCTCCATAGGCTATTTTTAGATCCAACCTCTTTGAATAAATCTACCGAAAAGGACAATTTACTAGAAAAAAGGAAAAAATAGAATTGTGTTGTTTTGGAACCAATGTGATAAATAGAGCATTTGCTCCTGTAGGAGCAAATGCTCTATTTATCACAATGGTTTCATATGGTGATTTTTACAAAGGCGTATTTATGGAGGAAAGGGTAAAGGCAGGTTGCAACTTAATGCAGGATGAAAACTTTCATTCTTTCACTCTTCATGTATATATTAAGTAACCACTTGCCTAAAACGTTCCCAGTTCTTCAGTAAATGTCCGGATAAGCGAGGTGTTTACAGTATTACGATAACCAAACTTGGTCAATACCTTATAGCGATACACATGCAGTAAAACCTCTCTATAACGGCCAATAAACTACATAAGTATTTTGTGCCAAATGCAGATGGTTGCTTAAAGCAAGGTGAAAGTAAAACAGAACGCTCCTGTAGGAGCGTTCTTTTTTACTTTCACCTTGCTTTAAGCAGCCATCTGCCCTGACTACCAACTAATTTAGTAACCTTTACTGTGGCTGCCAAGTTTGATTAGGATTGTTGGCATATATGGGTGGTCACTAACATGGTCATGTAAGCAGTTGCGAGAATTGGAGCGTAATCAAAATAATTATATGAACGGACAGACACTTAATGTACTGGAGAGTAAAGAAATCAACTAATCGATTAAATCCCCCATTCTATAAAAGAATCTTTTTGAAACTAAATTGTTTTGTATTCAGACGAGACATCAAGCAAATCAGCGACTAATCTGAATAAAAACATTCAAAAAAACCTAAGGCCATTACTAAAGATGATTAAACATTTTCTCCATAAATACGCCTTTCTACGCCAAAGTAAAAGTCACTTCTTGAAACCATTGTGATAAATAGAGCATTTTTCCTACGGAAAAAATATTCTATTTATCGCACTGGCTTCAATACTACGCAATTCTAACATTTTCCTTTTTTTCTAGTAAATGCTCCCTTTTGGTAGATATATTCGAAGAGGTTGATCTAAAAATAGCCTATGAAGGAATGGGTTAAAACATTTACTCCATAAAAATGCCTTTGCAGAGTAACTCTAGATCAGGTGGCTCCTCTGTTTGGCTATAATATGTATATGATTCAAGTCTTTAACATGGTAAAGAAATCTGTATACATGTGCTATTTAATTAATATCCATGACGTCATTGGTTCTTTCTTAAATATTCATACAGTAAAGGTTTAATATTATTCAGTGTTGCCACAAACCAGAGGAAACAAATTCCCTGACAAATCCCCGACATAATTTCAAATTTCCCTGACACATTACATTGCGAAATATGGTCTTTCTGTCATAATTTCTGTAATACTTTATGAAATCTTAAAATATATTACCTTCATTCTCATTTTGTTTTCAAAATTCCCTAAAAATGCCCTGACATTTGCCTATATTTTCAAATTTCCCTGACTGTTCTAAAAATTCCATGACAAATCCATGACCTTGATTTTTTTTTATCCCCGACTTTTCCCTGACGCGTGACAACCCTGATATACCTCTTTACATCGACTCTTCACTTTCAGAATGTCCATGAAAAATGCAATAATATACATGTATGTATACGTAGAACAAACGACAATGTAAAACCAGAATGACATCTTGAATAAAGTCTGAAAGTAGATTCTTTGAAAGCAATGCATAAGATCTAAAAAAGAAAATCGAAGACTAGGTTTTATTGAGTTAGGCTATTAATGAGCAGTTAAGTGCAACACGGTATTCAATTTTCATCACTAAAAACATTGAAATTTATTATCCTGAGTGACTGAAAATGAAGTACAGGGCGACTATTTACCCCCGCCGCACAAGCACAGCTGCTTTGAAGTATATAAATTCGGAAATTAGATCCTTCGAAAGCAGCAGCAGCAGCAGCAATGAGAATATTGGCATTGCGTTGTTGGTAATTTGCGTAGTTTTATGAAAATGCAACTCCAAGTTGACTGTCAGTCGGCCTTCTTGAATCCGATCACAACGTATACCACACACTGATCATCATGGGCGATCTTTTAAACACAGCAGAATCCTATATATATTAACCCTTCGCTTGCTATTCACTTCAATATACCTACCTGTAAATAGTGAAGACCCAGATGAGACAGCTCCTGCAGGAGCTGTCTCATCAGGGTCTGCACTATTTACAAGTTGATTGTGCAACCAGTGCACTCCACAGCAGTGATTGCACAGCGAAATACTTGTACACAGTGAAGGTATATGTAATTATACAACAGGGCATGGGTATAGAAGGAGAAATGTATTTTAAACAAGAGAAGGGTTACATGTATTCCATATAAAATCAGAGCAGACTCCGATCAGACGGTTCATTCAGGAGCAGCCTAATCTGGGTCATACTCTATTCTGTTTGCAAAGGCATAGAAAGGCGTATTGATGGAACTCCAAAAGTAAACTAATCCATCTAGAATCCTGCAGAAACTGATAAACTAATGTTGATTTCTGTGAAGTTTCACGAAAATGCTGCTTAACCCTTTCCCTGTTCTACATTTTTCCAAATTCCAATACCTCCCAATATCCATGGACAAAACACTTATAATGAAATATTAAAGGTGGAACATTGTAGCCTTTGTATTTGTATTGTATATTATCAAAAATCTGTCGAAATATATTCACTATGCTATGTTAAAACGTACAGAATGCATAGAAAATGTTGCTTCTTAGATTTCTTTATGCACTTAAATTGCTATTTAAATATCAGGTTATGTTTGAATCAGTATTTACTAGTTCAATCTATGTTACTTATTTCATTACATTGATGTATGTATTAGTGTAATGCATTTGCCATCTTTATATTGTATCATTTACTTGGCCAAAAGTATTGTATATGCTGATATTGCCAATAAAATTTGAATTGAACTAAAATTGTATAAATTATAATATTGGCCGCCATCAATGGCGAACCCCAATGCGCAGGCGCACTATGTCGTTTGAATTTTGAAGGCGGCGTCTGATCAGGGACTTCACTTTTTGTCTCATTCTCTATTTCTATATGTGTGTTTTATTCTTTTGAAATTTGCATTTATTTATCTGATTTCCTTATTGTACCGAATGATTTAACAAAATTTGGACCGCAGACGACAATTAGAAATTTGGCGGTGAAAGGGTTAACACTTATCTCCTTACACACGTTATCCTTTGCAAGCACAGCTTCCTTACACACGCTATCCTTTGCAAGCACAGCTTCCTTACACACGCTAGCCTTTGCAAGCACAGCCTCCTTACACACGCTATCCTTTGCAAGCACAGCTTCCTTACACACGCTATCCTTTGCAAGCACAGCTTCCTTACACACGCTATCCTTTGCAAGCACAGCCGACGCTGAACAGACAACTCCCAATGGAGCCGTCTGATCAGGGTCTGCTCTGTCTGCCTAAGGAGCTAGAAACAGATCAGCGAAACGTCAATGTATTACTTAGTAAAAGGGTAAATATGGGGGGTTAAGGCATTTTCATGATTGTATTGATGCTGTCCAAAACAGAGCCATGCATTTCTTTTTCTTGTAACTGGCAAATATACACCAGGGGCAGTTGTTCCAGGAGACATGGGTTGGGTCAGACCTTTTACTAAGCAGTGGAAAACCACCAGTCAACACTGGCACAGGTTGATGAATATGAATAGGGTTAAATGGTTAACCACCAGGGTCCATGCTTATAAAGCTTTTAGTTGAGTCTGAGATCGTTCTCAAGCTTTTGATTGGTCAGATTTGAGCCTTTGGCTCAAATCTGATCAATCAAAAGCGTGAGAACTCAAATCTGACCAATCAAAAGCCTGAGAACGAAACTCAGACTCAACTAAAAGCTTTATAAGCATGGACCCAGATGTTTTTTATGGTGCAAGCAGAAAAACGCCGCGAAATGTAGACTTTGGTGATTCTCTGTTAATAGTAAGTTTAACAAGAGGGCCATTAGGCCCTGAAGCGCTCACCTGAGATAAACCCCAGGGCCGGGGCCATTTTGACCCAGAAGTCATCATTTGTACAACCTTGGTAGAGAACCACAAGGCAAAACAGCATGCCATTAATTTAAGGTATAAGCCTTCTGGTTTCAGAGAAAAAAAGTATACATTTTTCCCATGAAAAACTGATAAGCCCCAAAGGTAGGTCCAAGTTTCGCCCAGAGGTCTGGGTCGTAAGTTGAGCATTCTTGGCAGAGGACAACAAGCCAAAGCTACATATTTGTAGAGGACCATTGGATCATGTTACATACCAAACATCAAAGGTCTAGGCCTTACAGCTTCTGACGATCTTTAAAGAGTTTCCTATGAAAAACTGATAAGCCCCGGGGCGGGGCCATTTTTGGTCCGGGGTCATAATTTGAACAAGCTTTGTAGAGGACCATTAGATGATGCTACATACCAAATATCAAAGGTCTATGTCTTACAATTTCAGGGAGAAAGATTTTTAAAGATTTTCCTATGAAAAACTGATAAGCCCTTAGGCGGGGCCATTTTTGGTCCGGGGGTCATAATTTGAACAATCTTTGTAGAGGACCATTACATCATGCTACATACCAAATATCAAAGGTCTGGGCCTTACATTTTCAAAAGAGGATTTTTAAAGATTTTCCTATGAAAAACTGGTAAGCCCTTGGGCGGGGCCATTTTTGGCCCGGGTGTCATAAATTGAACAATCTGTGTAGAGGACCATTAGATGATGCTACATCCCAAACATCAAAGGTCTAGGCCTTACAGTTTCAGAGAAGATTTTTAAAGATTTTCCTATGAAAAACTGATAAGCCCTTGTATTGGGCGGGGCCATTTTTGGCCCGGGTCATAATTTGAACAATCTTTGTAGAGGACCTTTAGATCATGCTACATACCAAACATCAAAGGTCTACGCCTTACAGTTTCAGAGAAGATTTTTAAACATTTGCCGATGAAAAACTGATAAGCCCTTGGATGGAACTATTTTTGGCCCGGGGATCATAATTTGAACAATCTCTGCAGAGAATCAATATAACATGCTACATACCAAATATCAAAGGTCTAGGCCTTACAGTTTCAGAAAAGAAGATTTTTTTAAAGATTTTCCTATGAAAAACTGATAAGCCCTTGGGTGGTGCCATTTTTGGCAAGGGTCGTCCGTGTACTACAGACTTTGTCAACCAACTGACTTCATTGGGACTTGACACCACTCGAGGCTTTATTAGTTAGCGATGTTAATGTCGTGTCCCAGAGGTGTGGCAAGTTGTAGCGGCCCCCGTCTCTGTTGAGCGCCGGCCTGTGTGCTCTGATATAGATTGACTCCTTGAACCCACCCCCCCCTTTCAAACCAGGAGGGCTCGCGGTCTAAGATATGCACTGATTTGGTGGATACAGAATCTCCCGGTTTGTCCTTATTTATGTGGCGTGATACCTCACTGTTGCTCGAGCTTGGTCGTCTGCGTTCCATATATCGTGCCTTGAGATTTCTCTCCGTTTCCCCAATGTAATCCTTATCACAATTATGTTTCTCGTTGCCTTCACACTTGATATGATAAACGGGTCCACAGACATCCAGTTTATCCGACTTGTCTTTAGGATGGACCAACAAATGTCTCAGAGTTTCGAAAGGCTTGAAACACACATTTACATTATGTTTGTTGAAGACTCTTTTCAATGTCTCCCCTTTCCGTTTCAGATAAGGTAACACTATGCTGCCCTTGGTTTCTCTCTTGTTTTGAGTTTTCATTTTCTTGATGACTTTGTTGATCGCCCACTTAGGATATTTACACACACTCAAAGCCTTGTTCACATGTCGTTTCTCCGCTATCAAGTCATTCTGATCAGTGATCTGTCTCTGATGTAGAGTTCTAATAACACCCAGCTTGTGTTCTTCTGTGCGTGCCGAGTCAAAATCCAGGTATTGGTCAGTGTGGGTGGCTTTGCGGTACGCTTTGGTTCGAATCGTACCGTCTGGTTTCCTTACCAAATATTAAAGGTCTAGGACTTACAGTTTCAGAGAAGAAGCTTTTTTAAAGATTTTCCTATGAAAAACTGATAAGCCCTTGGGCGTGACCATTTTTGGCCCGGGTCATATTTTGAACAATCTTCGTTTTGAGGACCATTAGATGATGCTACATGCCAAATATCAAAGATCCAGGCCTTACAGTTTCAGAGAAGACGATTTTTAAAGATTTTCCTATGAAAAACTGTTAAGCCATTGGGCGGGCCATTTTTGGCCCGGGGTCATAATGATAACAACATTTCGTTCCCCCTAGCCACTGATGCTTCTGACAAAATTTGGTTAACATCGGGTCAGCAGTTTCAGAGATGTCGTTTGAAAATGTGAACGGACGACGGACGACAGACGCCGGAAGAATTTTATACTTGTTGCAGATATGTGAAAGCCAATATATTGCAAACAAAGTGGCAGATAAGCTTACCATTCGGCACATACCTGTATGATTGGCAGATCAGTATTGACAGACAGTTTGGAGCTAAAGGGTCTGGCAGAAATAAGTTCAGATCTTATAGACTGTTTAAGAGATTTTACGGAGTTGAATTAAACTGTACTTTAAATTCATGTCTGCATCTCACAGATCCGCACTTGCAAAGTTTTAGTATGGAGTAACTCCACTTAAAATAGAGACAGGGTGATACCTAAATCAGCCAATAGAATACATGGTATGTCCTTTTTGTGGGGACACTGTGGAGGATGAAAGACATGTGCTCCTCGATTGTCCGAAGTATTCTACTCTAAGGGTCTCTATTGTGGTAAATAGAGCATTTGCTCCTATAGGAGCAAATGCTCTATTTATCACAATGGTTTCAAACTACAAAATTCTAAAATTTTCCTTTTCTCTAGTTAATGCTCCTTTTCGGTAGATTCATTCAAAGAGGTTGGATCTAAAAATAGCCTATGAGGGAATGGGTTAAGGTGCCAGATTTTGAAAGTATAGCTTTTTTGCACTTCATGCGATATTATATGGTCCAGTTTTAACCCCTTACCAGCTCGATATTTATTCCAGGTTTCAATATCTACTGAATAGTCAGGGCAAAATGTTATAGTGAAATATGGTGGGCGGAACATTGTAGACATTTTAGACAATAGATTACGAGATTTTTCGGGTTCCTCTAGCATGCATAGCAGATCCTGATCAGACGGCTCATGTAGGAGCCATCTTATTCTGGGTCTTCCGGTACTATGTTATCAAATGAGTGGGAACACATTTATGTGGTGGAAAATGTTAAATGAGTAGCCGTTAATGGTTCAAATACATAAGTGCTTGGACAGTAGAGTACTCTCTACTCTGGTATATGTGTATCAGTTTATTTCATTTTATTGTGGAACTAGGCACAGGTATTAAAGTATTGGTCTATTTTATTGTAAATGATGTAACAAAAAATTGCTGTTTATTTAATGTATAAAGTCTCTGTTAATAACTTTATTTCAAATCTGATTTGAGGTAAAAATCTTTTTTCCAGAACATTTTGTAACGTGGCTTGATTGGCCGTTTTTCTGTAAACAGTTTTATGTGCTTTCTAATTTAAGTGGTTTTAATATAAGCAGACATGTATTATTCATAATTATGCAGATGTCTTGTTTGTAAGATTTAACAGGGACTATACTTTTTAATTGTACAGATATAGTGCAATAATTATGAAATGATAATGTGACATGTGTATAGTCTTTTATAAGTCAATTATAAATGGCATGGTTATTTTATTGGGCTGCCGAAGGCCTTTGAAAATGGTGTATGATTAACCGCGGTCCTGTGTTTCTATAACTGCCGACTGCTACAAATTTTTTGTTATCTCGTCTTTTCTAAATTTCACGAAAATTATGTTGTTGATTTTTCAAAAATTATGACGTACCCATTTATTATTGTTTAAACTCCGCATGATGCGTTTGCATTTTAATTTCATATGCACATATTAATGAACATGTCCTTCGAAAGCGGTTTTTCAAATGCTAGTGATATAGCTATAATTGAAACACATTTTTTAGTATAAATCACCATGGCTAAGGGGTAGCGCGATAGCCTAGAAACCAAGGGTACAAGTAAAATTGTACTAGTCTTTGCAAATGTTTGGATCCAGTGAGGATTCATTCGACAATTTTACTCACAGTGGTCATTTTTTTTCACTGCCACGTTCGCCAGAGAGCGACTCGTATGTTATACTGCATTGGGCGAATCTGTGATTATCTTTGCAAACAGTTCGGATCTAGATCAGATGTTGAAACTCAGCGTCTCATGGATCCAAAAATGTTGATACTCCAGTTATAGTTTTTAGAAGAAATTTAGAGGAATCCACTTTGAAGTTTAACTTACGAAAATGGTTTGGCGTGAAAAACATTTGTGAACGTTAAATAGAAGAACAAGTGCATTTTGTCAAATATACATTTATTCATTAACAAAATCTTAAGTTTCTTCAATAACATTTCATCACAAGTAAAATGTTGAGAACATAATCAGTACCCAGCTATCAAAATACTAAAATACAGTCACAGATACTTGTAGAGGAACATTTCCAAAACCAGTTATCATTTCTCTACCAAACCCTATGCTGTGACCACTCTTTAGATTCGTGTTACTGTTGGTCAAAACATTGGGTTTGGTAGAAAAAGAAAGGAGCTGTCTTGAAAAAAAGTTAATGCTTTGTATCCATACAGCTGAATAAAAAGTTCAATGTTTATTAGTCCTAATTTGACACTTCACTCCACAGATACACCAGTTAACACCTTTATATACAGAGTAGACCCAGATCAGATGGTTTCTGTAGGGACCATCTGATCAGGGTGTGCTCCGTTTGCTTTTTGAATGATATAGATCTGATTTCTAGAGTAGCTCTAAATTGCGTGATCATATGCCAATATAAAAATTAAGTTAATTGGTAATCATGTCATTATTATCAGGAATATTCATGGAGTTTACAAATGACACACACTATGAAAAAAGACGCTCACAATTTTAGTGTTAATAAATCAGTGGAGATCCTGATTTGACAAAGCGACAGTTGATCAACACTGTTTGCAAGGACTCAAAAGGCACAACAGGAAGAACAAAGAATATCAAAGCTGAGCTCCAGATAAGATGCGTAAAATTAAACATTTCCAAGCATAGCTCCTTTATTTCTCCACCAAACCCGAAACTGTGACCACTTTTTAGAATCGTCTCGAAGAGACGATTCTAAAGATTGGTCACAGTACAGGGCTTGGTGGAGAAATGACGATTTTAGTATTTGGGTACGCACCTGTTGCTCTGTCAAAGCATCGTTTCTTTTTTTTCACTCAAACAAGTACTGCCACGTAATCTTGCAAAAATGCCACTTGCTACAATTTCACTGTTGAAATTTTGTCTGCTGTATCTATTAAATGAAACACCCGGATACAACAGTTTGGATCCTGATGAGATACCCTTTGCTTAGCGTCTCATCTAGATCAAAACTATTTGCAATGCCGATCACAGACTAGCCCAATTTACCATCAACAACCTCCCAAATTTCTAACTCAACTCAAAATGCATGATCATGGTTTCTAAATACAATGCAGAACATAGTATAGTCCAGGACACAATAAGCGGATTACTTAGTATTTAGAGTGGACCCTTTACATTCTAATACCTTTTATGAGCGGAGTAGACATAGATAAGACAGCTCATGTAAGAGCCGTTAGATCATGGTCTGCCCACTTTGCTGATGAAGTAATATAGATCTGTTTCAACAGTTTCTCCTAGTTCATAATCCCATTATAAAAAGTAGCTACAGTAAAACCTCTCTATAACGGTCACTAAATTGTGATAAAACTGATAATTAGTTGGTATTTAGGGCAGGTGGCTGATTAAAGCAAGGTGAAAGTAAAACAGAACACTCATATAGGAGCGTTCTGTTTAACTTTCACCTTGCTCTAAGCAGCCACCTGTCTTTAACACAAACTATGTGATATAATTTAATGGCCATTATGAAGAGGTTCTACTGTAATTTCCTTTTCTCTGCAGTTGCCTACTATTAAAGATATATCTCATCAAATCCAGCAAAAAACATCGAACAAATGTTACAGAATTTCACTGGGAAAGTTCATTATTTGCATAAAAACCTAAAATATGTTGATATAAATGGGAACATTATTTACAAAGTAAAAATGACAATGATAATGCCACTTAGACAAATGTTCTGGTCATGTGAATAAAGATGACATATGCCGTTATGGTCCACCACTTAGACATAGACACTGTCTAGACGTCATCCAGAAAAACACTGACCGACGTTTTGCCATAGAAAATTGTACTGTTTATCCTTTTTATAACCCTGTCCCTCGTATAAACACTTTTCATGCATTTGCAAACAGTAGACCCAGATCAGACGGCTCCTTCAGGAGCCGTATGATCAGGGTCTGATGTTTGCTTATGGTGTAATAAAGGCCTGATTATACAGCTTCTGTCTGAGCCAAAATGTCCTGTGTTCATATGCCATTATAAAATATAATCCTATTAATATCCACGATGTCATTATTTCTTACATTAGTATACAAACAGGGAATGGGTTAATTGTTGCTCAAAACAGGTTTTACTGTACTTCATAGGCTTCCAATAAGGATTCATAGCTCTATGTCAACTAATCTTGAACTTGTTCATGACCTATAAGAATGTCTGAAGAAACACATTTGTCACCTGCCTGCAGAAATGTGATGAAAAAAGAGTGATGCAAAAGGAGTGACAGACAGATGGAGGCAGATAACAGATGTGATCCCAGAAAGTCAAGAACAAGTATTAATCTACACCCCACCCACCCCAAATAATGCTATGGGTATGATACCAGGTGTATGAAATGTTTGTTCTAAACATGAAATAACTGCCTAGATAATTCCCTCGAGTGTGCCGGCACCTCCAAGCAGTAAGTATTAGGTTATGATGAAACCCGGGCTAGACCAAAACACCTCGGTTAACCGTCAACTCCATAAATACGCCTTTCTATGCCTTTGCAAACAGAGAAGACCCACAACAGATGGCTCCTGCAGGAGCAAAGATAAAATTCTAGTTTCTGTCATGGCCAAACATTCCTGTGTCCATGCACCATCATAAAAAAACAGTCTAATTAATATTCATGATGTCACCATTTTTAACATGAATATTCATGGTTGGTTAGTTATGTTGATTAATGTCTATTTCTGCAAACTATGGACTAATTGAACACCAGGGTGAGAAGGAAGTGGTTGCTATGACTGGCTCATTATCGATTAATTTTCTCTGGTTCTTTTATCCCTTTCCCTCATATAAACGTATTTTCACACATTTGCAAACAGAGTAGACCCAGTACCAGACGGAGGAGTTGTCTGATCAGGGTCTACTCTAATTGCTAATTGAACTTGAAAGATCTGTCTTCACTTTCTTAAATAAAATGGCTATAATGTACCACCTTCCACATTTCATTATAACTATTTTGTCCATGAATATTCAGTAGGTATTGAAATTTGAAATTAACATAGAACAGGGAAAAGGTTAAATGCCTAGTGTAAAGCACCGATACACCAAACTCATGTTATAAAGTCTAATCTGAAGGACTTAGTCCAGAGGGAAATCAAACCTGGGACCACTGGCACTGTAGTCGAGCGTGTCAACCACTCTACCGCATGATCCGCTAGTGAATATTCATGGAGTTAAGGGTTAAATATTCTAGAACATTCTAAACAATGCTTGCCATATCAAAGCGAACATGTTTGAGCATACTCTGGGTTCAGAAGCCTGTATTGCTGTATTCATGTACTGGTCTTCAAAGTGGTCCATAACTATGAATCAACTAGTAACCATCAGACAACTTAGTTATATACAGTAAAACCTCTCTAAACCGGAATTCTAGTACAGAATAATTTCGATACTTTTATGCAGGTGGCTGCTTAATGCAGGGTGAAACTTATTCAGAAAGCTCCAAGAGGAGCTTTCTGAATGACTTTTACCCTGCATTAAGCTGCCACCTGTCTCCAAGACCAATATTTATACTAAAATTTACGTCCAGTTTAGAGCGGTTTTACTGTACCAGATTTACCATGAATTCAAGGACACTCAAGCCTTCCTCAGACTGAGAACATCTATTTGGACAATGCTTTAACCCTTTACCTCATGAATATTCATATACAAAATAATCATAATGACATCATGAATATCTACTAGATGATTCCTTTATAATGGTATATAAACAAAGGCTATTTAATCATGACAGAAACTGGTATCAGATCTATATAATCACACAAGCAAACAGAGCAGACCCTGATCAGGAGCCGTCTGATCTGGGTCTACTCGGTTTGCAAAGGCATGAAAACGCCTCCCTATCAGATAAAGGGTTATAGGAAGCTAACAACATGAGCAGGATCAGTTTAATCTGGGTCTACACGGTTTGCCCATGATCTTCTCCGTAGTTTTCAGTAATTACTGTATTCCGTCCTCTAGTGGTGGTGGTATGAACACAGGTTAAATGATGAATGTGGGAATAACTAATCTTCCTCTGCTGCTTCTTTCTTCTTTTTCTTCTTCTTCTTTTTCTCTGAACTAACTGGGGTCTGTTCTGTAGATTCTAGAATAGAAAAAAAATTAAAGCATGATTATAAAGGAAGTACATTCAGATTCTTTAAGCAATATGTTTAACCCTTTCCCTCATATAAAGGTGTTTTCACGCATTTGCAAACAGAGTAGACCCAGATCAGACGGCTCCTAGAGGAGCCGTCTGATCAGGGTCTACTCTGTTTGTTTATGGAATTTGATAGATCCGTGTGTTTACCTTCTAAAATAGCTACAATGCACCACATTTCATATTTGATTATCACTGTTTTGTTCATGAATATTCAATGGGTATTAAAATTTGGACTAAACATAGAACAGGGAAAAGGTTAACTCCTTCCTTCATATAAATGCTTTTCCACGCAGTTTCTGCCAATGTAAAAGAAGCGTCTGTCCATGTACATGCATACTATAAATTTTCAGCTTATAAATATTCATGATGTAATTAATTCTAAAGAGTTAACTAAACACACATTTGCAGCAAATGTCTTACAATCTATGCACTAAACGCACCCTAGCAGCAAATGTCTTACAATCTATGCACTAAACGCACACTAGCAGCAAATGTCTTACAATCTATGCACTAAACACACATTAGCAGCAAATGTCTTACAATCTATGCACTAAACACACACTAGCAGCAAATGTCTTACAATCTATGCACTAAACGCACACTAGCAGCAAATGTCTTACAATCTATGCACAAAATGCACCCTAGCAGCAAATGTCTTACAATCTATGCACAAAATGCACCCTAGCAGCAAATGTCTTACAATCTATGCACAAAATGCACCCTAGCAGCAAATGTCTTACAATCTATGCACAAAATGCACCCTAGCAGCAAATGTCTTACAATCTATGCACAAAATGCACCCTAGCAGCAAATGTCTTACAATCTATGCACAAAATGCACCCTAGCAGCAAATGTCTTACAATCTATGCACAAAATGCACCCTAGCAGCAAATGTCTTACAATCTATGCACAAAATGCACCCTAGCAGCAAATGTCTTACAATCTATGCACTAAACGCACACTAGCAGCAAATGTCTTACAATCTATGCACAAAATGCACCCTAGCAGCAAATGTCTTACGATCTATGCACTAAACGCACACTAGTAGCAAATGTCTTACAATCTATGCACTAAACGCACCCTAGCAGCAAATGTCTTACAATCTATGCACTAAACACACATTAGCAGCAAATGTCTTACAATCTATGCACTAAACGCACCCTAGCAGCAAATGTCTTACGATCTATGCACTAAACGCACACTAGTAGCAAATGTCTTACAATCTATGCACTAAACGCACCCTAGCAGCAAATGTCTTACAATCTATGCACTAAACGCACCCTAGCAGCAAATGTCTTACAATCTATGCACTAAACGCACACTAGCAGCAAATGTCTTACGATCTATGCACTAAACACACATTAGCAGCAAATGTCTTACAATCTATGCACTAAACGCACCCTAGCAGCAAATGCCTTACAATCTATGCACTAAACGCACCCTAGCAGCAAATGTCTTACAATCTATGCACTAAACACACACTAGCAGCAAATGTCTTACAATCTATGCACTAAACGCACATTAGCAGCAAATGTCTTACAATCTATGCACTAAACACACACTAGCAGCAAATGTCTTACAATCTATGCACTAAACGCACACTAGCAGCAAATGTCTTACAATCTATGCACTAAACGCACATTAGCAGCAAATGTCTTACAATCTATGCACTAAACGCACATTAGCAGCAAATGTCTTACAATCTATGCACTAAACGCACATTAGCAGCAAATGTCTTACAATCTATGCACTAAACGCACATTAGCAGCAAATGTCTTACAATCTATGCACTAAACGCACACTAGCAGCAAATGTCTTACAATCTATGCACTAAACGCACACTAGCAGCAAATGTCTTACAATCTATGCACTAAACGCACACTAGCAGCAAATGTCTTACAATCTATGAACTAAACGCACACTAGCAGCAAATGTCTTCCGATCTATGCACTAAACACACATTAGCAGCAAATGTCTTCCAATCTATGCACTAAACGCACACAAATAGCAAATGTCTCACAATCTATGTACTAAACGCACACTAGCAGCAAATGCCTTACAATCTATGCACTAAACGCACATTAGCAGCAAATGTCTTACAATCTATGCACTAAACGCACACTAGCAGCAAATGTCTTACAATCTATGCACTAAACGCACATTAGCAGCAAATGTCTTACAATCTATGCACTAAACGCACACTAGCAGCAAATGTCTTACAATCTATGCAAAGAGTTTGCATCTAGTCAGGATTCAAGCAAACTCTCGGAAGAGTAAAAACAATTGTTTTTTAAAGAACATGGATAAAAAGATAAATATTAAGCAAGACTATGAATATTAATTACCTGGGTGTTTATAATGTAATTTATGACCATGCTGGGCATGGCAGAAAACTGTACATCATTTCATAAGCAAACAGAGCAGACCCTGACCAGACAGTCCCAATCGGAGGTGTCTGATCTGGTCATACTCTGATTGAAAATGCATAACAAGGTGTCTATCAGGTAAAGAATCCATCACACATTTCTAAAGCAGCAAGTTCCACAAACTTGCCATACAAAATGCCTCAATTTTGACTCCTGCATGAGCCTTCTGATCAGGGTCTACTTCGTTTGCTTACAAACAGTTTAGACTATTTTGTCAGAGCAATTTATTCACTTGTTTTATATAACAGTGTAAGATTTTAACCCTTTCCCTCATATAAACATGTTTTAATGCATTTGCAAACAGAGTAGACCCAGATCAGACGGCTCCTAGAGGAGCCGTCTGATCAGGGTCTACTCTGTTTGCTAATAGAATTTCAAAGATCTGTGTCTTTACTTTCTAAAATGACTACAATTTTCCATCTTCCATATATCGTTATAATCATTTCATTTATGAATATTCAGTAGGTATTGGAATTTGGAATAAACACAGAACAGGGAAAGGGTCAAATAACAGGTAAAGGGTTACAGATAAAGGTGCATACTAAAGTACCAAAATCATCAAATAGGCGATTCTAAAGAGTGGTCACAACATAGAGTTTGGTGGAGAATTAATGAAGTTATTCCTGAAATGTTTTAACCCTTTCCCTGTTCTATATTTTTTCAAAATTTTAATACCTAATGAATATTCATCAACAAAATAGTTATGAAGAAGTATGGAAGGTGGAACATTGTATACATTTTAGAAAGCAAAGAAACAGATCTATCAAATTCTATTAGCAAACCGAGTAGACCCTGATCAGACGGCTCCTCTAGGAGCCGTCTGATCTGGGTCTACTCTGTTTGCAAATGCGTGAAAACACGTTTATATGAGGGAAAGGGTTAATTTAAGCATCTTATATGTACCTCTAGGGTTAGACAAGTCACAATTAAAGGGTACACTTACCAATTTCTTCAACCAGTGAAGTATCTTGACTTTCTCTCTTATTCTTCTTTTTCTTCTTTTTGGGAGACTCCCCATTCACTTTTGTTTCTGAAAATATACCCGAAGTTTCCAAATGAATCCTTTCTACAAAGTGCAATCATAAACAAAACGTCAATGAGTGTCAAATAATATGGACAGGAGCTGGATGGAAAGATATGTAAGCTAATTCAAATGTGAAAACTAATGTTAACCATTTAACTCTTTTCCCTGTTCAATATTCATGTAAGAAATTAGGACATCATGAATATTTATTAATAGCTGAAGTTTTATAATGTAACCTATTCAAGGAAATGTTTTGCTTGGACAGAAACTGTAGAATCAGATCTATATCATGTGATAAGGAAACAGAGCAGACCCTGATCAAACGGCTCCTACAGGAGCCGTCTGATCTGGGTCTACTCTGTTTGCAAATGTGTGAAAAGGTGATTATGTAAAGGAAAGGGTTAAAATCCACGTTCAATCAGCTGTCACAGTGTTCTCAATAAGATTCAGCTGAACAGGCCAAATTAACAAAGTAGCAGGCCAACTTATCTTTGAGGGAGGTCTGGGGGGGTTCTCCCCCCTGAACATTTTGAAATCTACATCGCATTTCCTGCATTCTGGGCAGTTCTGAGGGTACTTTTATGAATACTAACTCAGGCCACTATCTACTTGAATTCTACTTAAACTCAAGTTTACCCTCTGACATCATGATCCAGACAAATAAATGTAGATAAACAAGATATAAAAAGATAGGTGGTTGCTCACTATTTACTTTTTAACCCTTTCCCTCATATAAACACCTTTTCACGCATCTGCAAACAGAGTAGATCCAGATCAGACAGCTTCTATAGGAGCCATCTGATCAGGGTGTGCTGTTTGCTAATGGAATTTGATAGATCTTTTTCTTTAGTTTTTGGCCACAATATTCAACCTTCAACATTTCATTATAACTATTTATTTGACTTCTACATCTAAATAATACTGATGATAAGTGATCATCTTATGCAAGTTGAAGATTATGTGATTTTATGTCAGAGGTTTGAGTGTTATGCGAAAGAGGACGCATAACAAAACTGGATGCAGAACACAACAATCCGCAGGTATTGAAAATTGGAATAAATATATAACAGGGAAAGGGTTAAGAAATGATGTTTTTAGATTAATTGTTAGTGACATTCAGAGTCAGACTGAGAGGACTTGTCGCTAAACATGGAATGCTTTGGAAGTGGAAGAAGAGGGTCCGAAACATGGGGAGTTCAAAGCCATTTATAAACTGCATGCACGTAAACTTCAACTCCAAACATGAACAAACTTTGAGAAATGGGTGTAAACAATCGGCGATTTTTCAACTTTCATTTTTTCATTTCTTGACGAATTTGAACCGGCCGAAATCTGTTTTGAAGCGGCTATTTTGGCCGCCGGCCGGTTCTTATTGAGAACACTGCTGTCAAATGGCTATGAATGAGATTTTATATAGAAAACTAGAAAAGTGTGTCTGTAAGACACAGCGATGCCCCTGTGGTGACAATCTGACCAAAGATTTTGGAGAAACCCCGCAGACAAAATTTCAAAGTCCCATATCATCAAACAGGAACAGGAATAAAACATGCACATCTAGGCATGGTGCTGATCAATCCTATTAAGTTTCAGGAAAAATCAGTCAAAGGTTTTGGAGAAACTGTGCTGACAAAATTTTCCATGTAAAAATTGCAAAGTCCCACAACTCTGCAGAAAATCATCAAACCGGAACAGGAATAAGATATGCACAACTAGACATAGTGCTGATCCATCCTAGGAAGTTTCAGGAAAATTTGAAGAAGGATTTTGGAGAAACCGTGTGGACAAAACATTTCCTTGTAAATTTCAAAGTCCCATAACTCTGCAGAAAATCATTGAACCGGAACAGGTATAAGATATGCATATATAGGCATGGTGCTGATCAACCCTATGAAGTTTCAAGAAAATCTGATCATAGGGTTTGGAGAAACCGCGCTGACAAAATTTTCCGTGTAAAAAATTCAAAGACCCATAACTCTGAAGAAAATCATCAAACTGGAACAGGAATATGATATGCACAACTAAGTATGGTGGGGATTAATCCTATAAAGTTTCATGAAAATGCGACCAAGGTTTTGGAGAAACCGCACGGACAAAGTAAAATCGGACCGACAGATGGATGGACAGACGGACACCACGCACAAAAACAAAATGTCATTACTTCTTACATGAATATTCATGGGGTAAATGGTTTAAAACTTCTCTCTTACCAGTAGTTTCTTGCTTTATAACAAATTCCACTTTGGAAACTTTGGGCTTGACTTCCTCTTCATCATCATCATCATCAAACTTGCGCTTTTTCGGAACACTTGGTATCGTGGAATCGGCTGTATCATTGTAGGTACGTACTTGACTGAAAAAACAACAACGAAAAACACTTTCACTATCAATATATACATGTAACTGTCAGACACAGATCAAGTGTGTATGTTAAATACTAAAATGATCACTTCTCCACCAAACCATATGCACAGCTTAACATTTTACTCCATATATGCACCTTTCTATGCCTTTGCAAACGGAGTAGACCCCGGCCAGACAGCTCCTATAGGAGTCCTTTTATCAGGGTCTGCTCTGTTTGCTTATGATATAATAGATCTGAGTCTACAGCTGCTGTTATAATAAAAAATATGTGATATAATGCACAGCTACAAATTTGTTATTTTGATTCAAACCAATTTTTAATAAACAAGAGATGTTTGTAAAACATGTATACCCCCCATACCCCCTGACCTTTGATCTAGTGACCTCAACTATAGAGGTCATCTAGCGGTCATGACTAATCACCACAGCAACTTTGAAGATCCTAAGCCAAACCACTGATCATTTATTGATCTGAAAACATTTCACATATTAAGGTCATGGTGACCTTGACCTTTGACCTAGTGACCTCAACAACTATAGGGGTCATCCAGTGGTCACGACCAACTACTAGGGGTGAAACGATTCAAAAAAATTCGATTCGATTCGATTTCGATTTTTCACAACACGATTCGATTATTTTCGATTCGATTCGATTTAAGATTTTAATAAAGAGAATGCACTATGTAGAATAAATCCTGTGTATTAACAACTCTGAAAACAGACTGCTTGGACATATACAGGTGGTAAAAATCATAATAGCCTAGTCACAGATAGATCTGACTTTAACAGCCAAACTTTTCTGCAGTTTGGTTTTGGAAGTTCTTTGTTATAACTGGTCACTAAAACCAAGCAAAATGGTAACACTAACGTAATCAGTCTTGGCTTATTGTCTAATTGACTAAACAGCCTAACTCTGTAGAACATGTAAGTTTTTCTGAAAAAAGAATTTGAGCACTTGGAGATGTTATGTCTCTCTTCATCTGATACAGATAGCTATCAGTTGAAGAGAGATATGACATCTCCCTGTCTCAGAGCAAAACGCACTACACATTGCTGCGAGTATATTTTAGCCAGTTATCAATACACAGCTTCATAAATTTTCAGCATACACAAATTTGCAACCAAGTTTACTGGAAGAAGACGAAATGTAAATTGCAATACCGTGTTTCCATTCCATATGATTTGACAGATGTGTCGTATTTCCTGTGTTGCAGAGAATATTTGTAAAATAATCTTACATGTTGGTTTATTTGTGTTGTTGCTCTCGCGAAATCTGAAATCTCCACATTTTGGAGCGATAGTTTTTCGGGGTAGCACGTAGATTGACAGCTTCAGCACCCGACATTTTGAGAGAACACAAAGACGCTTGAATAAAGCGCCCAGACGATCTGACTAAGTGCAACGATTGCAACGTGTTATTTGATAGGCTAAAACAGTTGGCCTTCATCCAATCGAGTTGGGTCTATCAGAATTCGATGAGTATGTTTGTTTTGACAGCTCTAATGCGGGAAAACCAAGTATTTCGACCTTCACGGCGAATTTTCATAGGTTAGTTTCATTTCGCTACCAATCATTAAGAAACAAGCCTTTTATAATAAAAATCGAATCGAAAATGAGATCTGTTGAACCGAATTGAACCGAACCGAATCGAGGGCAAAAGATCGCGGTTCAATTCACATCGCGATTAATCGTTTCACCCTTACCAACTACCACAGTAAGTTTGAAGATCCTAAGCCAAACAATTGAGCAGTTATTAATTGGAAACCATTTCATCAGTTAAGGTCATGATGACCTTGATCTTTGACCTAGTGACCTCAAAATCGATAGGGGTCATCTAGTTGTCATGACCAACCAGAACAGCAAGTTTGAAGATCCTAAGCAAAACCCTTGAGCAGTTATTGATCGCAAACCATTTCACCAGTTAAGGTCATGGTGACCTTGACCTTTGACCTAGTGACCTAAAAAATAATAGGGGTTATCTACTGGTCATGACCAACCACCACAGCAAGTTTGAAGATACTAAGCCAAACCCTTGAGCAGTTATTGATCACAAACTATTTCACCAGTTAAGGTCATGGTGACCTTGACCTTTGACCTAGTGACCTAAAAAACAATATGGCTCATCTAGTTGTCATGATCAACCACCTAAGCAAATTTGAAGATCCTAAGCCAAACCCTTGAGCAGTTATTGATCAGAAACCATTTTACAAGTTAAGGTCATGGTGACCTTGACCTTTGACCTAGTGACCTCAAATACAATAGGGGTCATCTAGTTGTCATGACCAACTACCGCAGCTAGTTTGAAGATTCTAAGCCAAACCCTTGAGCAGTTATTGATCGGAAACCATTTGACCAGTTAAGAGCATGGTGACCTTGACCTTTGACCTAGTGACCTAAAAAACAATAGGGGTCATATAGTGGTCATGACCAACCACCACAGCAAATTTGAAGATCCTAGGCCAAACCCTTGAGCAGTTATTGATCACAAACCATTTCACCCTTTAAGGTCATGGTGACCTTGACCTTTGACCTAGTGACCTCAAAAACAATAGGACTCATCTAGTTGTCATGACCAACCACCTAAGCAAATTTGAAGATCCTAAGCCAAACCCTTGAGCAGTTATTGATCAGAAACCATTTTACCATTTAAGGTCATGGTGACCTTGACCTTTGACCTAGTGACCTCAAAATCAATAGGGGTCATCCAGTGGTCATGACCAACTACCACAGCAAGTTTGAAGATTCTAAGCTAAACCCTTGAGCAGTTATTGATCGGAAACCATTTAACCATTTAAGGTCATGGTGACCTTGACCTTTGACCTAGTGACTCAAAATCAATAGGGGTCATCTAGTGGTCATGACCAACCACCACAGCAAGTTTGAAGATCCCAAGTCAAACCCTTGAGCAGTTATTGATCGGAAACTATTTCACCATTTTAGGTCATGGTGACCTTGACCTTTGACCTAGTGACCTCAAAAACAATAGGGGTCATCTACTTGTCATGACCAACCACCACAGCAAGTTTGAAGATTCTAGGCCAAGTCGTTTATTATTTATCATTCGGAAACCATCGATCTACCGACCGACCGACCGACCGACAGACCGACAGACCGACCGACATGTGCAAAGCAATATACCCCCATTTTTTCAAAAGGGGGGTATAAAAATACTTTTCCAAGAGAATAAAGAATACAGCAAAACTGGAAGCGTTGTCAGTGGTTACACCATTTTGCTGTTACATTTACTCTACACGACTTGCACCATGATGCTGTACGAGTAAATGGGCCAAATCTCAACAGAAAACATTAATTCCAAGTGAAAAATGCTTCGTCTTTCACATTGAAGTGAACAACTATACCATTTACATCATGTCTGCACACCTGTATGACACAGCCATTGTGTTTACAGATTTAGAAATGTGACATTTTATTTGACTCTGTGTGGTACAAGATTTAAGGAATTTTATTCATAAATTTCATGTGTGGGGAAAATGGAAGAGCTGATAGAAATGTTGCATGTGCAGTTCATTATCACAGAATAAAACACGTTTATCGGTATTCTTTGTTTATCCCTTTCCCTGTTTATTTCAAATTTGAATACCTACTGAATATTCATGGACAAAATCGCTATAATGAAATATGGAAGGTAGAACATTGTAGCCATTTTAGAAAGTAAAGAAACATATCTATCAAACTCTATAAGCAAACAGAGCAGACCCTGATCAGACGGCTCCTCTAGGAGCCGTCTGATCTGGGTCTACTCTGTTTGTAAATGTGTGAAAACACGTTTCTATGAGGGAAAGGGTTAAATGCCATAGGTTCAGGATCGTGTTAGAATAACAGCTTTTCTATGTAATATGAACTCTAAATGTATGTTAGCTATGAATTTGGCTCAGCTCTGTAGAACAACGGGGTTCAAGCTGGGGCTCTCCATCAGGGAGAAGTTTAGTGAGATTTAGGGAGAAGTTCTGGTCCTTATTTAGTATCTCCCTATATGTTCTATGTATCTTTACTTCTCCCTATAAAGCTAAAAACAGGGGAAGTCAGCAGGGTCTGGGGACTTTTTCTCCCCAATCTCTCTATTGCTTGAGCCCTGACCAGGATATATCAACATGCTCCTTCTGGATTAGTCTCATCTGGATCTACACCATTTGCCAAAGTTTATTCTTCAGAAAAGATAAGGAAATTACATTTAGTACTAGAGTTTAATGAATTAAAGTTATTACTAGAATTAATGGAAGTAAAAGTACCTTTTGTTTTCATACTTTTCCCAGTTTGTCTTTGCTTTACCTGAACCACTTATTCTTCTGGACTGAAATAATAAAGAAAACTGGTCAGCACATGCGTAATACAAGAACAAAAGGTAAAGGTGCATATGAATAAACCCCTTTACTCCATGAATATTCATATAAGAAATAATAACATCATGAATATTAATGAGATTAATTGTTTTAATAGCACATGGATACAGGAATTTTCGGCCATGACAGAAACTAGAATCATATCTATATTATTTCAGAAGCAAACAGAGCAGACCCTTCTCAGACAGCTCCTATAGAAGCCGTCTGATCTGGGTCTTCTCTGTTTGCAAAGGCGTAGAAAGGTGTATTTATTCAGTAATGAATTAACCCCTTTGCTACATGAATATTCATGTAAGATATAATGACATCATAAATATTTAATAAATTCTTATTTTGCAATAACCATACATGAACACGGGAAGTTTTGGTTGTATCAGAAAGTGTAAAATGATGACTAAAATCACATCAAATATTATTTAATAAGAGCAGACCCTAATCAGACAGTCGATCTTGTTTGCAAAGGAGTAGAAAGGCATATGGAGTAAGTGAATAAACATATAGATACTATCCATTAACCCTTTCCCTGTTGAATATTCATATAAGAAATAACGACTTCACAGAGCTACAGATATTTAGGTGTGTATCCAAATACTAAAATCGTTGAAACCCTATACTGTGACCACTCCTTAGAATCGTCTCTTCGAGACAATTCTAAAGAATGGTCACAGTACAGGGTTTGGTGGAGAAATAAAGGAGTTATTTTTGAAAATATTTCAATTTACGCAGTTTATCTGGAGCTCTGACTTCGTCAATATTTATTTAGTAGAACTTTTACAGAGGATATTTTGATACTAGTATAAACTGCAGAGTAAGAGCAACCGATGCAAACACTGATCAAATGGCTCCCACAGGAGCCGTCTGATCTAGTTCTGCTCTGTTTGCTAAGGAGCAGAAAGGTGTATATATGGAGTGAAGATTTAACCCTTTCCTTCGTGAATATAATAAGCATGTTTTCACACATCTGCAAACAGAGTAGACCCAGATCAGACAGCTCCTATATGAGCTGTCTGATCAGGGTCTGCTCTGTTTGCTAATGGGAGTGTTGAAAGGAAATGGGAGAATAGTAGATGACACTTTTAGCAGAAAGTTCTTTCAATTTAGAATTTTGGTGACAAATTTGTAACTACATAAATGAAAACAGTTTTGAGTCCAGAAGAGATGGCAGCCAATCAACTTGGCGTGTCATTAGGATCAAAACTGTCCGACATTGATCACATTTCTGTAAACAAATTGAGAAATAATGTGACTTCCATACAAAAATAGGCAATGGTTTTTCTACATGAAGGATGAAAAGGGTCAATATATTTAATAATTACGAAAAAGCAGAAAACTATGCTTAAAATTGAAGATGTATGCTCTTTAAACTAAATCACTGACTTAACCAGTCAGCAATAACTCTCAAGAGCACTATGACCTTGACCTCCAGCTTGACCTTTGGTCAAAACAACCGCAGATACCAGGAAAGGTACAAGATCTTTGACTTTTCCACATCTGTAACACGTACTAGGCATGAATGACTAGTCCGCTGACTAAGATATGGCTATATAATATCCAGTTACTAACAAAGTCACCAGTGACTCAAAGCCCAAGCTACATGATTGAGATCATATTTACCTATTGCAAACAGCAGACCCAGATTAGACCACTCCTGCACGATCGATGTGTTTATGGTCTGCTGTTTGCTAACGGAACTAGAACACTGACCAAGTCAGAAAGGCCCCCACTTGATGATTAAACTAAACTATAAACCTATAAATCTATAAACATTCTCAGTACGTATGGTGTATAGCAGATGAGAAATGAACGAGTTACAGAGCAGACAATGCTTTCACCCTTTTCCTGTTCTGTATTTAGGCCAAATTTTAATACCTACTGACTATTCATTAAGAAAATATTATAAAGAAATACGGTAGGTGGAACATTGTAGATATTTAAGAAAGTTCAAAAACAGATCTATCTGATTCTTTTAGCAAACAGAGCAGACCCTGATCAGACGGCTCCTCTAGGAGCCGTCTGACCTGGATCTACTCTGTTTGCAAATGCGTGAAAACATGTTTATATGGAGGAAAGGGTTAATGGCAAATTTTGACTAATTCAAGGGCCATAACTCAGGTGTCACATGCAATTAAGCTGTTAATCCAACTTGGCCAAAATGTTATAGCTATGAACATTTTCTGCAGGTTTGGTGAAGATCAGATAAAAACTATTTGAGTTCGAGTTCGAGAGCAGACAAGGCTAAAATTGGCAATTTTAACTGAATCCAGGACTATAACTCAGAGGTGCGTTACACGATTTGACTGGTAATCGAATATGATCAAGAATTTGCAATTATAAACATCCTCTGAAAGTTCGGAAAAGATAAAATGAAAAGTATTTGAATTATAGAGCGGACATGCCTAAAATGGACACTTTTGACTGAATCAAGGGCCATAACTCAGAGGTGTCTAGTGCCATGTAATCTCAAAAGCAGGTAGTTGTTCAATGCAGGCCATAAGTAATGCTAAAAGATCCTATAGGAGCTCCCTGCATTATTTTGTACCTGCATTAAACTACCCTCAGCCTTACAGACCTATAATTAGACCTCTTTGATGGCCGCTTAACCCTTTCCCTCATATAGACATGTTTTTACGCATTTGCAAACAGAGAAGACCCAGATCAGACGGCTCCTAGAGGAGCCGTCTGATCAAGGTCTGCTCTGTTTGCTGATGGAATTTGAAAGATCTGTGTCTTTGCTTTCTAAACTGGCTACAATATTCCACCTTCCATATTTCATTATAACTACTTTGTTCATGAATATTCAATAGGTGTGGGAATTTGTAATAAATATAGAACAGGGAAAGGGTTAAGACAGGTTCTACTGTAATCATAAGACTCATGTACAGGAGTCTGGAGATATTCCTAATTATTACTTTCAACCACTACATTTGTAATGGACAAACAGTTGGATAAGACAGATAAGAATGTCCCCTACTCCATAACTTCTACAGAAAAAATAGCTTTGTCAAAATGTATGTTGTTTAGATGTATGCATCATCATGGATGCAAGATAATCCCTATGAAAGCTGAATTTTCGAAGTGGAGTTGTCTACCATCGCTGAACGGTTTTAGATGTACATGAGAATCTGACAGTCATAAGTGGCAATCAAAAAAGGTTTAATTATGGATCTTCAATGCAGGTGGTAGCTAAATGAAGGTCGAAGAAATGCAGAAAGCTCCTATTTGTCCTGCATTAACTCTTTCCCTGATATTGACGACTTTTGACGCCTCTGTAAAAGCCACTTTGTGAAACCATTGTGATAAATAGAGCATTTGCTCCTATAGGAGCAAATGCTCTATTTATCACAATGGTTTCAAACTACAAAATTCTAATATTTTCCTTTTCTCTAGTTAATGCTCCTTTTCGGTAGATTTATTCAAAGAGGGTAGTATCTAAAAATAGCCTATGAGGTAGTGGGTTAAGCAACCAAGTGCTATTTAACACTCCTATAGATGTTCCATAAATGAATGGCCTATTAGGACATGTTCTACTGTATGCTCTTTAAACTAAATCACTGACTTAACAAGTCAGCAATAACTCTCAAGAGCACTATGACCTTGACCTCCAGCTTGACCTTTGGTCAAAACGACCGCAGATACCAGCAAAGGTACAAGATCTTTGACTTTTCCACATCTGTAACACGTACTAGGCATGAATGACTAGTCCGCTGACTAAGATGTGGTTATATGATATCTAAATTCATAACATAAAGTTTGAGCAGCCAGTGAACCGGAGCTTGAATTAACATTTTACTTGATAAAAATCTTCCTGTAGAGCCATCTGAACTGGGTCTGCTCCGTTTTGCTTAAGGTATAATATAGATCAAAGTCCAATTCATACAGGCTAAAACTTCTTGTATATATACACCATTAAAAATATCATCTCATTAATATTCAAGAAATAGTCATTGTGACATTATTGTTTACATAAATATCTATGAAGTGACGGGTTGAGGGCATTATTCAGATCTAAAAGGTCCACGAGTTAAGTTGTAAACATTATCAGTGGCAATAAGTATTTGATTTAACCCTTTACCTGATAAATATTCATATAAGAAATAAAATCATGAATATTTATTAGCCAAATTAATTGCGCATGAGCACAAGATTGATTTACCATAGCAGAAAACTGTAGAGTTATATGATCTTTATTATGCAGAGCTCCATAAATTAATACATTTTCAAGAATAGCTTCTTTATTTCTCCACCAAACCCTATACTGTGACCACTCTTTAGAATCGTCTCGAAGAGACGATTCTAAAAGAGTGGTCACAGTATAGGATTTGGTGTGGAAATGACAATTTTAGTATTTGTGTACGCACCTTTATATGTAACTCTGATTATTATGTACAGTAAAACCTCTGTAAACCGGAATTCTTGTAGGAAAGAATTTAGATACTTTTAAGCAGGTGGCAGCTGAAGGCTGGGTGAAAGTGATGCAGAAAGCTCCTCCAGGAGCTTTCTGCATCACTTTAATACCAAATTGAACAGGAGGTTTAGAGAGGTTTTACTGTATAAATTTAACTGTATACACTTTGAAAAGTGAATTGTCAAATTGGATGTTCCATCGGTGTTTTACAATAAAGTCCATTCTGTATAAAGGGTATAATTTGCAAGACTTGGAACTCGTTATATAAGTTTCCTTCATGGTCTGGAATTCCTTTGTTCAAGTGTCTTAACAAAAGTTCAGTTAATGAATACAAATTCATGGGAAAAATGGTTACAAGAGTACCGCATACGGTACATAATACGCCCACTTGCAAACTTTCTCCAATTCAACATGCCTTATAAGTGTTGACATTTTCTAATCTGTGCTTCAGATCTTGATTTCCATATTAAGTTGGTACTATTTTTTTAAAAAATCAAGTGAATATCTTATTAAATAAAAAAGTTACAGCTAATCCTCATTTTTGCAGATTTTTGTAAAGTGCAACGGCCATAACTCTGTAAAGACAAACTGAATGAACCTCAAAATAAACTCAGCTTCAAATTTTGTTGCTTAAAACATTTGTGTTAAGTTGTTAAGTTTCATTTATATCAACCGACAAACTAAAAATTTACCGACTAACAAAGCAACAAACAAACAAAGTTCAAGGACCATAACTTTAGAATAAAATGACATATCAAAACCCCCGCAATATATGTGAAAATTCACATTAAGGTTTAACCATATAAAAAAAATTGAAGCAAATATCATTGTAAATGAAAAAGTTATGGCCATCCTCATATTTGCATAGATTTGCATTATTTTTTAATTGCAAGGGCCATAACTCCGAAACATTTAATCAAATGATCCTCAGACTCGACCTAGCTTTAGGTCTAGATGCATTAAACATGTGTATGAAGTTTCAAAAATATCTGTCAAATAGTTTTCCCAGAAAACAGCGGACAAACTATTTGCATATTTTTCAAGCACAAGGGACATAACTCTGAAATGAAAAATCAAATGAACCTCAGAATCAACTCAGCTTCAGATCTTGAAGCATTTAACATTTGTGTGAAGTTTCATTAATATCTGTCATATAGTTTTCCCAGAAAACAGCGGACAAACTATTTGCATGTATTTGCATTATTTTTCAAGTAAAAGGGCCATAACTCCGAAATGACAAATCAAATGAGCCTCAGAATCGACTTAGCTTCAGACCTTGATGCATTAAACATTTGTGTGAAGTTTCATTAATATCTCTCAAATAGTTTTCCCAGAAAACAGCAGACAAACTATTTGCATGTATTTGCATTATTTTTTTAAGTAAAAGGGCCATAACTCCAAAACGACAAATCAAATGAACCTCAGAATCGACTCAGCTTCAGATCTTGATGCATTAAACATTTGTGTGAAGTTTCATTAATATCTCTCAAATAGTTTCCCCAGAAAACAGCGGACAAACTATTTGCATATTTTTTAAGGACAAGGGCCATAACTCTGAAATGAAAAATCAAATGAACCTCAGAATCAACTCAGCTTCAGATCTTCATGCATTTAACATTTGTGTTAAGTTTCATCAATATCTGTCTAATAGTTTTCCCAGAAAACAGCGGACAAACAAAATGTTGACGGACGAACGAACGAACGAACGAACGAACGAACGAACGAACGAACGAACGAACGGACGGACGGACGGACGGACGGACGGACGGACAGGGCCACGACAATATACGACCACCTTTATTAGGTGGGCGTATAAAAAACTAATCAGACAAGTTCCATGGATAAAACAGGTTCAGAAAGGTTCGCTTGTGCCTGAGAACTACTAAACTACTGAAATATGCTGTAAAATAATGTGGTTACCTTGCCCTCTTCCATTTCTTTCATCCTTCTTTCTAATTTTGCCCTTGATTCAAGACCAATTTCTGCTGTAGCATCCTCCCCTAGTGCATCCACCCTGATGGCCAGCGCTGATTTGGCAGCTAACATACGCGACATCTACAAATATGTATTTTTATACATAAGACATAAATACTTTAACCCTTTCTTTCATATATAAACCCGTTTTCACACATTTGCAAACAGAGTAGACCCAAATCAGACGGCTCCTATAGAAGCCATCTGATCAGGGTCTGCTCTGTTTGCTAATGGAATTTGACAGTTCTGTTTCTTTATATTCTAAAATGGTTACAATGTTCCACCTGTCATATTTCATTATAATTAGTTTGTCCATGACTATTCAGTAGGTACTGAAATTTGGAATAAACATAGAACAGGGGAAGGGCTAACAGAAAACAGTTCATTGAAATTGTTTATAAGGGAAAAATGAATGCATGCAAACAAGAATTTGGCAAAAATAGAAACCTCCTTATGCAGATAGTATGTTAATATTTTAATACAAATATTTTTTCTCTTAATTTCCAAATAAAGGTGTTGAAATAAAAATTGTAAAACATATCCCTCCTTACAATATTTCCCAACTCCTTGCCCCATAAGGGCTAATTCTTAACTAGACTACTGTCGAGGAAGGTCCCCGCATATAGGAGGTATCGCATATGCCTGCATATTGTAAGCTTTACTTTTTCCTAATGCGGAACTGCAGCAGCATTATTTAATATGCATGTAATTTGCTTAACTAAGAACTCTTGCTAGGTACTTGAATAATTAGCATATAGTGAGCACGTTTGATAGAAATTGGACCAATTTTTCATAAGATGCGTCACTGAAACAATCAGCCAATCAGATAGTATCATCATCAATCTATGATTGTGCAGAATATGCCCACCACAGATTTAATAGATCCTAATAATGCCTACAACAGAAAACCAATTGACTAACCTTGCCCTTGGCCTTTGTGTTTGACTGGCCTACTAGTGAGGCATGGTAGATAAGGCCGTACTTGGGTGTGTCATGTCGGGTTTTCAGGGCTCTAAACAAAGCTTTCTCTGCACCTAGGATTTGAACTGTGCTAGCTGGATGCTTGGCTAAATTCATCAGTGAGCCTGCATGAGCAATCAGCCGGGCACCAACTACCTCTCCTACAAGAACTGTCAAATTGGGTGCTATGGCAACCATTCTGTTCTTTATGTAATCATATAACTGGGCCCTGTATTCTGTAATTTCTATCACCTGGAAACAAAATTTACAATCTAGTTACAATTAAACCCATAAAGGCATAGTTACAATCAGCAAATAGAACATAAATATTAGAACTGTCCTTAACCCTTTACTCCTTAACACGTTCCCTCATATGCTATTTTCAGATCCAACCTCTTTGAATAAATCTACCGAAAAGGAGCATTTGCCCTTTCCCTAATATTGACCACTCTGTAAAAGTCACTTTGTGAAACCATTGTGATAAATAGAGCATTTGCTCCTATAGGAGCAAATGCTCAATTTATCACAATGGTTTCAAATACAAAATTCTAAAATTTTCCTTTTCTCTAGTTAATGCTCCTTTTAGGTACAGTCATTCAAAGAGGTTGGATCTAAAAATAGCGTATGAGGTGAACGGTTAACTAGAGGAAAGGAATTTTTTTTAGAATTTTGTAGTTATGAAACCGCATAAGCATAAAGAGGCCGAATACTACAACTTTTACAAAACCATTTTTGTAATGTACTCGTTGGAATACTTATCTTTGGGAGATTGTAATGAATTTGATATTCTTTAAAATAAAACCAGTAGATATACATTTCGTCGATTTAACATATATGAAAATAACAGTCCTGCAGAGACCGCCGTAACCTGCACTCTAGCTAGGGGCTGAATCTACCTGTGCTCTAGTTTTGTACACAGTCCGTGACAGGGAAAAGTACTCGATGTATACGATGTTTACGTTTTCGGAATAGAATGCTATGATAAAGACTCATTGCTGGTTTATTACTTCGAGTTTGCCAATTATATGAAAGAACTATCGAAACCATCGATAGTCAGAGCAACTATCGCAATAGTCTATCGTCAATTGGAAATAACTATCGATAGAGTAAATGGGATAAAGAACTATCAAGATACATCAATAGTTCGATGTATTGTTACACCCCTACATATTTATGGAGTAAAGGGTTAACTTTTTACCATTTAAATGCATGTAAGTAATAATGATATCTTGAATATTTATTTCTAACATTTATACCTGCATTTAAACAAGGGGTATTTTGACAATGTCAAAAACTAAAATCATATCTATATTATTCCTTTCCTCCATAAATATGCCTTTCTACACCTCTGTAAGCATCACTTCTTGAAGCCATTGTGATAAATAGAGCATTTGCTCCTATGGAGCAAATGCTCTATTTATCACAATGGCTTCAAAACTACACAATTCTAACATTTTCCTTTTCTCTAGTAAATGCACCTTTTCGGTAGATTTATTCAAAGAGGTTGGGTCTGAAAATAGCATATGAGGTAATGTGTTAATGTTAGAGACCATTTAGCATGAAAGAGAAAACTATGCTGGAAAGATTTAGGACAGACTCCATGAACCCTTAGATCTGGGTCTACACTGTTTGCAAAAGCAAAACTGCATTTAATAGATTAATCTCTACACTCAATTGGTCATACCTGTTCACAGAGGTACAAAACATTCATTTTATCTTCCTCAGAGATTTCCGTTCCCATGGAGATTTCAGCAGCTTCCTTTAATTCCTGTTCCAGCTCTTCAGGTAAGATATCAGAAAAATCTGTTGTAGCAGCATTGGTTCGAAAGCCTGCGAAAATTAACAGAATCATCAAAATTCACGGAAATTCATAAAGTATGGGGAGGTAATTCTTGAGTGTCTGGGGCAATCTTGCTGGTTATCGACCTTGACCCAAGACATTATGGTAATAAAGATGCTTACAAAATTTGAAAAGGATTGGATTACATATGTTTTAACTAGAGAACGGACAAGCAAAAAATTCACGGAAATTCATAAAGTAAGGGGAGATAATTCCAGATTGCCTGGGCAATCTTGCTGTTTATCGAACTTGACAGAGACATTATGCATGCTGACAAAATTTGAAAAGGATTAGATTGCATTTGTTTGAGTTAGAGAGTGGACAAGCAAAAGTTCACGGAAGGACAGACAGACGAAAGGACAGCGCCACGACACAATATGTCCCGTCTGAAGACAGGCGTACAAAAAGAGTGTTCAAAAGAACAGATACATCACCTGTCTGCAAAAGTAGCAAAACAAATGTGATGGAAAAAACGCAATAAAGCAGGACCTCATATAAGATATAAATGAACTCATGAATATTTATTAGCTGAATTTTACAATAGCACTTCTACAAAGGATGTTTTGGCTCAGGCAGAAACTATAGAATCAGATCCATATTATACCATAAGCAAGCAGAGCAGACCTTGATCAGAGGGCTCCTATAGAATATTGGCTTTACCCTTTTTGCAAATGCATGAAAAGGCACAGACCGGCACAGACCAGTACACTATTTACCAAGTACACTTCAAGCAAGTTTGGTAAAAATTGGACCATTCCATGAAGAGATATTGCATGGAAACCAAACAGCTAATCAGACTGCAGCAGCCTAAGTTAAGATGCCCTTAATTTAGCGCGGAAATTGCCGAATACAAAACCTATACGAGGTACTTGGATATCAAGTACACTGAGCAAGTTTGGTGAAAATTGAACCATTCTTTACGGAGATATTGTGCAGAAACCAAAAACAGACAGAAGGACAGACACAGACGGATGGACAGGAAAGCTGATTACTATAGGGCACCAGCATTTTCATGCAGGGTCCTAATAAAACTTTTTTTGTGAGTGGACTCTGCTGTAGCAAACACTAATGGGTTGCTCCATTTTGAAAATTCAACATTTCAAGGTTTAACCCTTCGCTTGCTATTCATGTCAATATACAATATATAAATAGTGAAAACCCAGATGAGACAGGTCCTGCAGGAGCTGTCTCATCAGGGTCTGCACTATTTACAAGTTAATTGTGCAACCAATGCTCTCAACAGCAGTGGTTGCACAGCGAAATACTTGTACAGAGTGAAGATATATGTAAAAGAAGGAGAAATGTATTTTAAAATTCAGCAAGAGAAGGGTTAACATACTCATACTTACCCATTTTCTTGACGGTTTTAGCAAAGGCCAGATTGTCCTGTACAATCTTGCCAAGTTCAGGGAAATGCCAGCCGTACCATTCCCTTGCTCTCATCACATAGTTGTTCAACTCCTTGTCCAGGTCATCCAGCAAGGCTGAAACAAAAGGAAACACCTTAAAATAGATACAGAGCCTCAGGTGAAATGTTTAGATCTAAATTATTTTCAAGATTAGCACCTTTATTTCTCCACCAAAACTACGTTGTGATCACTCTTAGAATTGTCCTCAAGTGATGGTTTGCAGGAGAAGTGATGATTTTAATATTTGAATATGCAACCATTTCTCCAATGGTTAACTCATTATACATTGAAACCTCTCTAAACAGGAATTCTAGATTTAGATACTCTTAGGCATGTGGCTGCTTAATGCAGGGTGATAGTCCCCAAGGACCTCCACTGGAAGCTTCTGCAAGACTTTCACCCTGCATTAACCCATTCCCTCATAGGCTATTTTTAGATAAAACCTCTTTGAATAAATCTACCGAAAATGAGCTTTAACTAGAGAAAAGGATTTTTTTTAGAATTTTGCAGTTTGAATCCATTGTGATAAATAGAGCATTTGCTCCAATAGCAATTCTCTATTTATCACAATGGTTTCACAAAGTGACTTTTACAGAGTCGTCAAATGTCGTCAATATGAGGGAATAGGTTAAGCTGCCACCTGTCTCCAAGACCGATAACTACACTTTAACTGAACCTCTGGTTTTGGGAGGTTTTACTATAAAGTAATTGTCATCTGCAATCATTGTTGTCTGTAATTCAAAAGGTAAAACATTTTCTTCAATTTCTCAACAGAGCCGAGAGTATCAATTTTGATCCTAATGAGAGGCATATATACATGTATTTACTTGGTGCCTCAGCTGAATCTAAACTGTTAACAAAGGTCAACACCAATTGGTCCAGACGGGTTGCAAGAGAGTTGACCCTTTCCCTCATATACATGTAGATGCGTTTTCACTCATCTGCAAACAGAGTAGACCCAGATCAGACAGCTCCTATAGGAGCTGTCTGATCAGGGTCTGCTCTGTTTGCTAGTAGAATTTGATAGTTCTGTTTCTTTACTTTTTAAAATGGCTATTGGTCCAGAGGGGTTGCAAGAGAGTTGACCCTTTCCCTCATATAGATGCGTTTTCACTCATTTGCATTTTCAGAGTAGACCTAGATCAGACAGCTCCTATAGGAGCTGTCTGATCAGGGTCTGCTCTGTTTGCTAGTAGAATTTGATAGTTCTGTTTCTTTACTTTTTAAAATGGCTACTATGTTCCACCTTCAATATTTCATTGTAACTTTTGAGCATTTTGTCCATAAATATTCAGAAGGTAATGAAATTTCGGAGAAAAAAACGCTTTCCTTGTTCAATATTTATGCAAGAAATAATAAAATCATGAATATCTATTAGATTAATTTTTATCATGAAATAGGTATTAATTCAGCATTGGACCTGTAATAATTTCATAAGCAAACAGAACTGACTGATCAGACGGTTCCTACAAAAGCTTTCTGAGCTAGGTGTACTTTACTTGCTAATGCGTGAGAAGGCGTTAATATGGAGAGAAGTGTTAACCCATTCCCTCATATTGAAGACTTTTAACGACTCTGTAAAAGTCACTTTGTGAAACCATTGTGATAAATGGAGCATTTGCTCCTATAGGAGCAAATGCTCTTATTTACCACAATGGTTTCAAACAAAAAAATTCTAAAATTTTCCTTTTCTCTAGTTAATGCTCCTTTTCGGCAGATTTATTCAAAGTGGTTGTATCTAAAAATAGCCTATGAGGTAATGGGTTAACTTGAAGATAATTGTACTTACATATTGCCTGCACAATCATTGTGTCTACTTTATCTGGGCTGAATTTCAATTTGTAGCGTGATAAGCTGAAAAAGATCAAATATCATATTTTACAAGAAATCTACACAACAGATACGCTCAAATAGAAAACAAGGATACAGTTATAGCTTCGCTTATACAAACTTTAAGTAAAGAGGAATTAAGAACCTTTTAGGCAGATGGCTGCACAGTTCTTTCATCGCCGGAAAGCCACTAACAGTGCTTTCAATGGTGAATCTTCGCAGACAGTTTGGATCCTGATGAGATCATCCAATTAACTTGGTGTCTCACCAGCATTCAAACTGTTTGATATACCAGTTTTGTTTTCGAGAAGGCACTGAAGGAAAGACAACTCTGAAAATTATTTGGAGTCAAAAGAGTAAATGTTGAGTGACTTTCCCTGTTCTGTATTTAGGCCAAATTTCAATACCTATTGAATATTCATTAACAAAATAGTTATAAAGAAATATGGAAGGTGGAACATTGTAGACATTTTAGAAAGCAAGGAAACATATCTATCAAATTCTATTCTAAATGCGTGAAAACACGTTTATATGAGGGAAAGGGTTAAATTAAGCTGCCACCTTGGTGTTGAATTCCAAGCACAGTTTGGGAAATTTTGAAATTTTGAAGAAAATTGTCATATGATATTATAAAGTGATAACATCATAAAAATAGATTGTTACCTGTGGGCTAGACCAAGGGCCATGGAGGCTATTTCTTTCTGGGGTAGAGATATGAGGCTGTCCATCTGGGTACGGATTCCTCGCATCAGCTCTTGTATGGATGAGTTGGCTACACAGTTGATCTCATATTTTTCCTGAAAACAATCAAGTATCAACTACAGAGCAACAGATAAACATGCATTCTCAAGTAATAATTCAAATCATAATTTCTCCACCATACCCTATGTTGTGACCACTCTTTGGAATCGTCTCGAAGAGACGATTCTAAAGAGTGGTCACAACGTAGGGTTAGGAGGAGAAATAAGGAAGTCACTCTTGAAAATGTTTTAATTTACACATCTTATCTGGACCTCTGCAACTAGTGAAAGAAAGGCTACAAAACAACACACATTAATCCCTATCCTGACAAAATGTGATATGTTGCATTTCCCCCTTACCTCCAACTCCTTAACCCTTTACTCCATAAATGCGCCTTTCTACACCTTTGCAAACAGAGTAGACCCAAATCAGTAGACCTGCAGGAGCAGTATTATCAGTCAGCTCTGTTTGCTTATGACATAATACTGGTACGGTTCTACAGTTTCTTCCAGTCAAAAATCCAAGTGTCAATATGGTTTTATAAAAGCCTAATTAATATTCATGATGTCAAGGCTTTTTCACCATTTTGGGAAGATACCCCCGAGATTGGAAATTTTGTCTGATTTGGGACTTTGTTAGCTGTAAGAGGATTTCAACAAATTCCCACCAATAATGCTCAATGCAAACACAACAGACCAATTCAGGCCAAACCCCCTAAAATTCATAAACAGTAGACCCAGATCGAAACTCATGTAGGAGCTGTCTGATCTGGGTCTGCTGTTTGTTTATGAGTTTTAGGTTTTGATTTGACTGAATATCCTGGCTAACAATTTTAATACCTTTGAATTGGGAATTTTTCAGTCAAATTGGGGACAATACACACGTTTTGCCATTGGGAACATAGTCCAATAATGGCTAAAACATCACTTGGAACAAAGCCTTGGATGTCTTTATTTCTTACATAGATATTCATGGGGCAAAATCAGTTTTAACTGCTAGGATTATATTGTCTGTTACAAATTTTAAAGTTGCATTTTCTCCACCAAAAATATTATCAGTGTCTGATTAGACCCCTTGTTACATTCTCTGGATCCAAACTGTTTGTAGAGGTTAGAATAACACCTCTATTTCTCCACCAAACCCTATACTGTAACCACTCTTTAGAATTGTCTCAAAGAGCTATTCTAAGAGTGGTCATAGTATAGGGTTTGGTGTAGATATGACGATTTGAGCAGAGCTACAGATAAAGGTGCGTACTCAATTTGACAAATTCTAAAATTGTCAATTCTCCACAAAACCCTATGTTGTGACCACTCTTTAGAATCGTCTCGAAGAGACGATTCTAAAGAGTGGTCACAACGTAGGGTTTGGTGGTGAAATAAAGAAGTTATTCTTGAAAATGTTTTAATTTACGCATCTTATCTGGACCTCTGCGATTTTAGTATTTGAGTCACATCTTTATCTGTATCTGTGTTAATGCATTTAACCCTTTCCCTCATAATAACACCTTTCCACGCATATAGGAGCCGTCTGACCAGGGTCTGCTCTGTTTGCTTTTGACATGATATAGGTCAACAGATATAGATTCTTGTTTTTGTCAAAGCAAAAAATTCCATTGAAAACTTTACTTCTATGGAGCAAATGCTCTATTTATCAGAATGGTCTTAAAATGTGACATTTACAGAGACATCAAAAGTTGTCTATATGAGGGAATGGGCTAACAACTACCTTACTTACACAAAAAGAGCAGTGATTAACTAGAGGTTTTTGTCAAAAAAACGGACGTCTCCCCTCTAATAAAAACAATATGTAAAGGGAAATCACTAACAAGAGGGCCAAGATGGCCCTTAATCGCTCACCTGATTACCATAGATTTAAGATTTTTGCTGGGTAGCCCATGGGTACGGTCAATATTGACCCTAGGGACAATATATGAACAATGTTGATAGTGGATCATTAGCAGTGGATCATGAGCAGTGGTTCTGCAGAACAAGATTTTCAAAGATTTAGCATATTGATTTTATAAAGACAATGATTCTGACCAATGAAGATTAGACTAAAAATGTGCCCTCTAAAGTATTTTTTCTAAGATTTGACCTAGTGACCTACTTTTTATTCCCTACCAACCCATGATCACACTCAACCTTGATATCACCAAGACAAACACTCTGAGCAAGTTTGAGGAAGACTGGGCTAAAAATGTGGCCACTGGAGTGTAAACTAGATTTCTCTAAGATATGACCCTGTGACCTACTTTTTGACCTCACATAACCCACTTTCAAACTTGTCCAAGATTTTATTAAGACAATCATTCTGAGCAATTTTCATGAAGATTTGGCTATAAATGTGACCTCTAGAGTGTTCACAAGGTTTTCCTACAATTTGACCTAGTGACCTAGTTTTAACCCCACATAACCCACTTTCAAACTCGTTTGAGATTATTTTAAGACAATCATTATGACTAAGTTACATGAAGATTGGACAAAAAATGTGACCTCTAGAGTGTTCACAAGGTTTTTCTACTGTTTGACCTAGTGACCTAGTTTTTAACTCCACTTGACCCACTTTCGAACTCGTCCAAGATTTTATCAAAACATTCATTCTGACCAAGTTTCATGAAGATTGTACTAAAATTGTGACCACTAGAGTGTTCACAAGGTTTTTCTACTGTTTGACCTAGTGACCTAGTTTTTGATTCCACTTGACCCACTTTCGAACTCGTCCAAGATTTTATCAAGACATTCATTCTGACCACGTTTCATGAAGATTGGACTAAAATTGTGACCACTAGAGTGTTCACAAGGTTTTTCTACTGTTTGACCTAGTGACCTAGTTTTTTACCCCACATAACCCATTTTTCAAACTCCTCCGAGATTTAATCAAGACAATCATTCTGACCAAGTTTCATGAAAATTGGGCTAAAAATGTGACCTGTAGAGGGTTCACAAGGTTTTCCTATTATTTGACCTAGTGACCTAGTTTTTAACCCAACTTGACCCACTTTCGAACTCGTCCGAGATTTTATCAAGACATTTATTCTGACAAAGTTTCATGAAGATTGGACTTCATTGTGACCACTAGAGTGTTCACAAGCAAATTGTTGACGACGGACGACACACGACGCACGACGGACGACGGACATTCAAGTATCCCAAAAGCTCACCCTGAGCTTTGCTCAGGTGAGCTAAAAATGTTATGATCTTGATGAATGATACTTCCCCTCATTATGCTTTTTCCACACTACATTTTTCAAAAATAAAAAAATAATAACAGCTAATAACTCCAAAAATACTAATACCAGATTTATGACCCTTGTGCATGACATTTACTTTCATCATGCTCTTTCCAAAAATAAAATGTCATTCCAATAGCATCAGTCGAACAGGAGTTATTGATCGACCAAAAAATGTAACAAAGGGCAATAACTCCAAAAGTATTGAAGCTAGAATTATGGCCCTTGTTCATGACACTTTCTCTCATCATGCTCTTTCCATGTATGAAGTTTCAATACGACGGCAAGAGCCATGTAGGAGTTATCGTCCGGACAAGAAAGAATTAAACAAATGTACAAGGGGCAATAACTCTAAATTTATTGAAGCTCGAGTTAAGGATCTTATGCATGACACTTTCTCTTATTATGATCGTTCCATGTATGAAGTTTCACTCCAATGGCATGTGTCACATAGGAGTAATCATCTGGACAAAAAAGTGTGATTTTTTTACAAAGGGCAATAACTCATATATTAGTGAAGCCAGAGTTATGTACCTTCTGCATGACACTTCCTCTCGTTATGATCTTTCCATATATGAAGTTTCAATCCAATGGCATCAGGCATATTGAAGTTATTGTCCGGACAAAAGATTATGATATTTTTTTACAAAGGGCAATAACTCCAATATTAGTGAAGCCAGAGCTATGGACCTTGTGCATGACACTTCCTCTCATTATGCTCTTTCCATATATGAAGTTTCAATCAACTGGCATCAGGCATATTGAAGTTATTGTCCGGACAAAAAATTATGATATTTTTTTACAAAGGGCAATAACTCCAATATTAGTGAAGCCAGAGTTATGGACCTTGTGCATGACACTTCCTCTCGTCATGATCTTTCCATATATGAAGTTTCAATCCAATGGCATGAGCCATATAGGAGTTATCGTCCGGACAAAAAGTGTGATTTTTTTTTTACAAAGGGCAATAACTCCAATATTAGTGAAGCCAGAGTTATGGACTTTGTGCATGACACTTCCTCTCATTATGCTCTTTCCATATATGAAGTTTCAATCAACTGGCATCAGGCATATTGAAGTTATCGTCCGGACAAAAAGTGTGACAGACAGACGGACAGATGGACAGACAGACAGACGGACGGACAGACAGACAACTCTCACGAAAACAATATGTCTCCCCCATATAAATATGGGGGGAGACATAAAAAAGGTTATTATATATACTTGTATTTCTTTGTGCTCAAAACAAAGATGTACAAACCAAGCCTCACCTGTATATAGACACATTTCTCTCACACACTCTCATTTAACTCTAAAGCCCAGGGTGATCCCTGGACTAATAAAACAAATGTTTAAATCACCGAGCATGGTGAGAGATATCACACCTTTATGACATTTCCCAGCTTGGCATCCGCTACTGCAAGTTCCTCATGAGCGTCCTTGGCAACAACCTTCTTTAACAATGACTTCAGAGCTTTGTTCATTTTCCCCTCCACAAGAGCAGTTGCAGCTAAAACAAACATTTACAGAACTTTCAGGACTCCAGTTAACCCTATCCTTCATATAAACGTGTTTTCAAACATCTGCAAACAGAGTAGACCCAGATCAGACAGCTTCTGTAGGAGCAATCTGATCAGGGTCTGCTCTGTTTGCATAGATGGAATTTGGTAAGACCCGTTTCTTTACTTTTTAACCCTTTCCCTCATATAAACGCATTTTCAGATGTTTGAAAACAGAGTAGACCCAGATCAGACGGCTCCTATAGGAACTGTCTGATCAGGGTCTGCTCTGTTTGCTAATGGACTTTGAAAGATCCGTTTCTTTACTTTCTTAAATGACTTCAATATTCCATCTTCCATATTTCATGATAACTACTTTGTCCTTGAATATTCAGTACTAGTGAGTAGGTATCTAAATTTGGAATAATCTTAGAACAGGTAAAAGGTTAAGCCTTTTCCTGGTGCATATTCATGTAAGAAATAATTATGTATCTATTAGCTAATTTTTATAATGGCATATGTACACAGGATTGTTTTGAGCCATCTGATCTAGATCAAGGCGAGAAACCGCAATTAAATAATGGAAAAATTTAATGGCGATATTAACCCTTAACCTATTACCTGATCAGAAGGAGCCTTACGCCTTAGTCACAATAAAGTGACAATTCTTTTTGCACTGTTGTTACAAGGTCATAACTTTGTTGTATTTTGTTAAAACTGACTTCTTTATATTTCAGGAGTTGCAGAAGTTGTTACTCTCAAATGACTAAAAGGTTTTTAAGACCTAACTTTAACGCGTTTTTTGCCGAAGACTTGCAAATGACTTAAAAGTGACCAAATTCAATCGTTACGGTGTTTCACTTGCATTTTCGCCTTTTAGCATGTATGTTTTTTTAATTAATGCAAACTAACTGATGTGTTTCGTGTTCACACTAAAATTCTTCATTAATTCCCCTTTCTTTTGCAGGTTGTTTCATCAGAATATCTTTGTTATTGACAGAGATATGACTATTTTGCTGGACCCACCACTTGTTACGGATTTTACAGCTATTGGGAAAAGAAACACAGTCCTATAAAATATCTATTAAAAAATGTTGTCCTGATTGAGCTTTGGTGCTTTATAACATCTATATTTACCCCTTGGATGAAATAAAAACATAACTTTCATGTATGTAGTCAGTAAAAAAAATTATAGGTTTACTGAAATGAGAACCCGAAAATGCACAAAATTTTGTCCCATCCGTAGACGGGGTTTTTACAGGATATAACAAAAGGGTGGGAATATGTTGTTTACTTTCCTTGTGTACCTTCACCTGTAGACCTATAATAAATCTTGTTTCAAGAAGAGTACAATCTCTGAACTTTTTTATGTGTGTAAATGTGCTAATGTCCCATCCGTAGACGCCTGTCCCATCCGTAGACACATCTTTTTAATGACTTAAACCTCACTTAAATGAAGTATAATCAGGTTTCATTGCACTATTTGTGGTAATTATGGTCTGTGCAAGCCAAAAAATGCATACTTACTAAATCTGTATGGCCAAAAATATTTTTTTTTATATATATATGCATGTGAAATATGCTAAAATAAATATCAGGTGCCTTTATTGTAAAATGTTATGCTTTTAATACACCTTAAATGCTTGTAATCCCCCCCTTTGCACTTTATTTACTAAGAAATATTTAATATAGGTCAGTAACAGACCAAAAACTAAAAAATATGGGCAGCTTTTTACAATAAGCAGGTGTCTACGGATGGGACATCTACAGCGTAACTTTACATATATAAACAATTTCTCTTTCCAGAACTGATATACTCTGACAATTGAACAAATATGGATTTAAGGAGAAGGAAAGAGGCTGAAAAAGAGCCTGATAAAGAAGAGAAAACTGACAATGTAAGTGCTAAGGCACTAAGAATGAGGAGATATAGAGAGAAACTGAAAACTGAACGGCGAGAAAAATATGAAGAGATTAAGCGAAAGGACGCTGAAAGGAACAAAAAGAACAGACAGATTGAAAAATCCAAAACAAGTGACACTAGAGCTATTAATAAGCAAAGAAAAGTGTGGAGAGAGAAGAAAAGTAAACAGCGAGCCAAAACGAAAACCTCTGAGAACAGTGATTCAAGTCAGAAAACAAAGGAAACGCCATCAGTTGTGAGAAAAACAAGGGTAATAAAATCCCGTAACGGTAAATTCATGATTGAGCAAAGGAAAGCTGAAGTAAAAAGAGTACAAAACTGGAGACTTAGAGTTAAATTAAGAAATTACACACCCACAAGTAGTGCTAACACCACATATAATGAAGCAGACAGTTGTGAAAATGAGACAGAGATTGAAAATATGCTAGAGAATCCAACGACTCCCGAGGTACATGTAGAACCCGATAATGTTGAAAATGCAAACAATGAAAACTTAAACAGTGGTAAAAGTTCTGATAATGTCAAAGATGGTTATAGTCAAAGTGCAAGTGTATCAAAAGGAAACATGGAGAATGAAAAAGCATTCAACTCTAGGAGTTCTGAGTACAGAGCTATAAGAAAAGCAGCAGCAAGCATGCCTAACACACCAAAAAGGAAATCAAAAATAATTGAAAGGCTATGTGAATCACCAATAACAAGAACACACCTTGAGAAGAAAGGTGTTCTTCTTACTAAAGAGGCAAGAAGAAAGCTCAATATGGGTTTATCAGTAATGTCAACAATTAAGAAAAACATAACTAAAATTAGAGAAAACACAGATCGCAACAAAAAAGTAAAAAAAACAAGCATACAAGAATGTTGTACAAAGTGTATTAGACACTAAGGTTGCAAAACACCATAAATTTGGATGTGCCATATCATCATACTTGAAAGTCAGAAAACCAAGAGGCAGTGAAAAAGATCAAGAGTGGTGGGAAAAGGGGTCTAGAAAATCAAGAAAGGATCGTCTATCACCAGATACAGTTAGGAAAGTTGAGGAATTTTATCTGTCATTAGAGGTATCCAGAGAGGTCCCAAACAAGAAGGATGTCAAGACTGTCAGTGGGGAATCGGTCCAAACACACATTATGACAATGACATTAGCAGACGCCCATGTGTTGTTCACCAAAAAGTATCCGGACTTGAAAATAGGGCTTACATCTTTCAAGAAACTTAAACCAGTTAATATTAAAAAGGTATCTGAAACATCGCACAAATCATGCCTTTGTCAAACCTGCTGCAACCTGGCTCTTAAGATTGACGCGCTTAACAAATATGCAGACTGCAATGAAAATGTTGCCATTTGGCTCAGAAGATGTGTGACGGGTACTTTGTAAGGTCGTTTTCTACTTCTTTAGTGAAATCTTCAATGCTCGTGTTCTTCGGTACACAAGATGTAACTCTCTTCGTTGACTCATCATCATTCTTCACCTGAATGACCTCCCAATGAAACCAATCAATAGAACCTGTCATCGTTTCAAGTTCAAGGAATTCTGTTAGCTTTTGTGGACCACAACTTTTACATGTCCTGTCCAAACAATTCTTCTGTGGATATGGTGTGTCATACTCGCACATGCTTATATCTGCTAGTTTATCTTTGTTCAGTCCCTTAAGCTTCATTTTCAAGTTTTCATTGCAGTCTGCATATTTGTTAAGCGCGTCGATCTTAAGAGCCAGGTTGCAGCAGGTTTGACAAAGGCATGATTTGTGCGATGTTTCAGATACCTTTTTAATATTAACTGGTTTAAGTTTCTTGAAAGATGTAAGCCCTATTTTCAAGTCCGGATACTTTTTGGTGAACAACACATGGGCGTCTGCTAATGTCATTGTCATAATGTGTGTTTGGACCGATTCCCCACTGACAGTCTTGACATCCTTCTTGTTTGGGACCTCTCTGGATACCTCTAATGACAGATAAAATTCCTCAACTTTCCTAACTGTATCTGGTGATAGACGATCCTTTCTTGATTTTCTAGACCCCTTTTCCCACCACTCTTGATCTTTTTCACTGCCTCTTGGTTTTCTGACTTTCAAGTATGATGATATGGCACATCCAAATTTATGGTGTTTTGCAACCTTAGTGTCTAATACACTTTGTACAACATTCTTGTATGCTTGTTTTTTTACTTTTTTGTTGCGATCTGTGTTTTCTCTAATTTTAGTTATGTTTTTCTTAATTGTTGACATTACTGATAAACCCATATTGAGCTTTCTTCTTGCCTCTTTAGTAAGAAGAACACCTTTCTTCTCAAGGTGTGTTCTTGTTCTTGGTGATTACATAGCCTTTCAATTATTTTTGATTTCCTTTTTGGTGTGTTAGGCATGCTTGCTGCTGCTTTCTTATAGCTCTGTACTCAGAACTCCTAGAGTTGAATGCTTTTTCATTCTCCATGTTTCCTTTTGATACACTTGCACTTTGACTATAACCATCTTTGACATTATCAGAACTTTTACCACTGTTTAAGTTTTCATTGTTTGCATTTTCAACATTATCGGGTTCTACATGTACCTCGGGAGTCGTTGGATTCTCTAGCATATTTTCAATCTCTGTCTCATTTTCACAACTGTCTGCTTCATTATATGTGGTGTTAGCACTACTTGTAGGTGTGTAATTTCTTAATTTAACTCTAAGTCTCCAGTTTTGTACTCTTTTTACTTCAGCTTTCCTTTGCTCATTCATGAATTTACCGTTACGGGATTTTATTACCCTTGTTTTTCTCACAACTGATGGCGTTTCCTTTGTTTTCTGACTTGAATCACTGTTCTCAGAGGTTTTCGTTTTGGCTCGCTGTTTACTTTTCTTCTCTCTCCACACTTTTCTTTGCTTATTAATAGCTCTAGTGTCACTTGTTTTGGATTTTTCAATCTGTCTGTTCTTTTTGTTCCTTTCAGCGTCCTTTCGCTTAATCTCTTCATATTTTTCTCGCCGTTCAGTTTTCAGTTTCTCTCTATATCTCCTCATTCTTAGTGCCTTAGCACTTACATTGTCAGTTTTCTCTTCTTTATCAGGCTCTTTTTCAGCCTCTTTCCTTCTCCTTAAATCCATATTTGTTCAATTGTCAGAGTATATCAGTTCTGGAAAGAGAAATTGTTTATATATGTAAAGTTACGCTGTAGATGTCCCATACGTAGACACCTGCTTATTGTAAAAAGCTGCCCATATTTTTTAGTTTTTGGTCTGTTACTGACCTATATTAAATATTTCTTAGTAAATAAAGTACAAAGGGGGGGATTACAAGCATTTAAGGTGTATTAAAAGCATAACATTTTACAATAAAGGCACCTGATATTTATTTTAGCATATTTCACATGCATATATATATAAAAAAAAATATTTTTGGCCATACAGATTTAGTAAGTATGCATTTTTTGGCTTGCACAGACCATAATTACCACAAATAGTGCAATGAAACCTGATTATACTTCATTTAAGTGAGGTTTAAGTCATTAAAAAGATGTGTCTACGGATGGGACAGGCGTCTACGGATGGGACATTAGCACATTTACACACATAAAAAAGTTCAGAGATTGTACTCTTCTTGAAACAAGATTTATTATAGGTCTACAGGTGAAGGTACACAAGGAAAGTAAACAACATATTCCCACCCTTTTGTTATATCCTGTAAAAACCCCGTCTACGGATGGGACAAAATTTTGTGCATTTTCGGGTTCTCATTTCAGTAAACCTATAATTTTTTTTACTGACTACATACATGAAAGTTATGTTTTTATTTCATCCAAGGGGTAAATATAGATGTTATAAAGCACCAAAGCTCAATCAGGACAACATTTTTTAATAGATATTTTATAGGACTGTGTTTCTTTTCCCAATAGCTGTAAAATCCGTAACAAGTGGTGGGTCCAGCAAAATAGTCATATCTCTGTCAATAACAAAGATATTCTGATGAAACAACCTGCAAAAGAAAGGGGAATTAATGAAGAATTTTAGTGTGAACACGAAACACATCAGTTAGTTTGCATTAATTAAAAAAACATACATGCTAAAAGGCGAAAATGCAAGTGAAACACCGTAACGATTGAATTTGGTCACTTTTAAGTCATTTGCAAGTCTTCGGCAAAAAACGCGTTAAAGTTAGGTCTTAAAAACCTTTTAGTCATTTGAGAGTAACAACTTCTGCAACTCCTGAAATATAAAGAAGTCAGTTTTAACAAAATACAACAAAGTTATGACCTTGTAACAACAGTGCAAAAAGAATTGTCACTTTATCGTATTTCCTTGTTCATTTTATTGTTAATTGTGTAAGAGCAACAAAGTAATACTTAGTATATTATTAGTAGAAGAAAACATAATTAAACTCACAGAGATAATGAGGCAAAATAGGCTTTAGGTTCTTATATGTAATCATCAATACTTCTACCTTCCTGATGTCCCATCCGTAGACGTTTGCACAATGTATTTTAAGACTAGTTTCAAAGTTATTTAGATAAGGAATGTCAGTTAGAAAACTTTTATTGTCTTATTTATACATATGTTAACTCAAAATTCACAACTTGACAGTAAGATAGTGTAATTTTATTTAAAGTATAATTTCAAATGTGAAGACTTAAAAAATATGTCATATGTTTCTCCTAAATGTTGCTCAGATAGTTCTTTATAGTTAAATAAAATATTGTTTGATGATCTATATTTGCTTTAGTTGTAATTAGAACATAGCAGAAAGCAAACTGTTAGCTGTGTGTAATGAATAAGTCTTGGCAATGATTGTACCCATTTTGTCCCATCCGTAGACACACACTGGTACATTTAAAGTCGCTTGTGGTTATCACAACTTGACAAGATATACATAAAAGTAAGGTACCAAAATCTTCGAAAATGGCAGTTCGTTAAAGAAAACTTAGTTTTAAACATATCATGTGTGTTTGCTAAAACTTAGAGCAATTGATAGCTGTCCAAAATGAGAAAAATAACCACCTTTTTTATCATATTTGTAAAATACATCAATATTAGAGCAACTACATGAAAAAATCGAGTTGGTACTGGTTACACCATTCAGTCCTGTCATTTTGAGGACCTGTGCTGTGGATTTAAGGTGTAAATCAATCTATAATTCAGATGTTTCTGAACACCCTCAAATTATTATTTTTGCACAATATATACAATTCAAAGTCAGTTCAAAAAAATACCGAAGCTGATACATGATGAACAAAGCATGATTTTTTTGCCCGAATGACCCTACTATGTGATAGAAATACTATTATGGCTACAAAAGTACATTTATTTTTGACCCCTTGTGGAACACTTTTTGTCACTTTATTGTGACTAAGGCGTATAGGAGCCATCTGGTCAAGGTCTGCTCTGTTTGCTTATGATATAATATACATATAGTTTTTCAGTTATATTGTAAATCAAGCACTTTTCTCTACATGTTATATAGGGAAGAAAATTTCGAAGTCTGATAAAAACCCTGGTAACTAGAGCTTGTTTTTTTAAAAAAAAAATGTCTCCCACCTGATCCTGTCTCAAAAATGATTGGATGCATTTTTAAGAAGTCTGTTGGAGGCTGACTAAGGACTTCTTTATTTCGAGAGCAGACATAGCTAAAAAGGATTAGTTTTCAACAATTCAAGGGTCGTAACTCTGAAGTTCCTATTCCAAAATTGTTAGTTATTCAACTTGGCTTAGATATTATAAACATGAACATTTTCATAAGGTTTGGAGACTTTATGACTTAGAGAGTGGACAAAGCTAAAAAGGACAATTTGTATTACTCAAGGGCCATAACTCTAAAGTGCCTAGTTTAATCTAGCTGATTATTGAAGATGGCCTAGATATTATAGCCATAAACATTTTTATAAGGTTTGGGGAAGATTGGACAAGGCGTTTTCGACTTAGAGAGCGGACAAGGCTAAAAAGGCCAAATTTGGGATAAATCAAGGGCCATAACTCTGAAGTTCCTGTAACAATCTTGCTGCTTATTGTACTTGGCTTAAATAGTATAGCCATAAACTTTTTTATAAGGTTTGGTGAAGATTGGATGAGAAGTTTTTGACTTAAGAGAGCGGACAAATTTTGATAAATCAAGGGCCACAACGCTGAAGTTCCTGAAACAATCTTGCTGGATATCAAATTGGCCTAGATATTATGGCTATAAACATTTTTATATTTGGTATATATATTTGGTGAAGATTGGATGAGAATTTTTTAAATTAGAGAGCGGACAAGATTTTGTGACAGACGGAAAGACAGAAGGGAGTAAATCAGTGTCTCACACACCACTATGTGTGTGTTTGTGAAACACTATGCCCATGATATGAACTTTGACCCTGAAGGACGACCTTGACCGTCACATGTCATTCCTCAAACTGTGCAGCTTCTTAGATACACATGCATGCCAAATATCAAGTCTCTATCTCTAATGGTTCAAAAGTTATGGCCAATGTTAAAGTTTGTGATTTGACGTATATATGTCTTGACCTCTGACCTTGAAGGGTGTTAGGATGACCTTGACAATGATATGGCTTCCCTCAAAATGTGTGGCTTTATAATATACATATGTATGCTAAATATTAAGTCTCTATCTGTATTGGTTCAAAAGTTATGACTAATTATTAAAGTTGTCCTCAAATAAACAGACAAAAAGACAGACACTCAGACAGACAGGGCAAATAAAATATGCCCCCCCAGATCTGATCTGGGGAAAAAAAATATAGTCACAATAACAATTCCCTTCCATACATCTTCACATCAATGATGCTTTTTATCTATGAAAGTTTGAACTAAATCCTAACATTGGTGTATGAAGAAGGAAGAGTTGAACAAGCAATATTTGCACGACATGGATGGATGTAGTAGTGGGAGGGTAGGTGGTATTGAAAAGATTACATGCAGTATACAATACATACCTGCCAATGCTTCGGTTGTGTCTTCAAACTTTTTGAAATGTTTCAGTTTCAATCTGTAAAGAGAATTTTAGCAGATAAACAAGGGCGTTCAAAGAAACATGTGTCACGTTCAAGCAAAAGTGACAGACAGACCATGACAGGCCTTTTTCTGGCATCTACACAGGTCTATTAACCCTTTCACTGTACTATGTTTATTACAAATTTTAATGCCTACTGAATATTCATGGACAAAATATTTATAATGAAGGGGGAACATTGCAGCCATTTAAGAAAGTATTTAAACAGATCTATCAAATTCCATTAGTAAACAGAGCAGACCTTGATCAGTCAACTCCTATCTTGGTTTACTCTGTTTGCAAGTTGCTAAAAAATCCTAATAAAGCCCAAATTTTGATTAAAATGCTAAAAAATTCCAAATAAGTTTATAATGTTACCAAAAATGCTTTCCAAATAATGTTTTACACATGAAAAAAATTTCAAATATTAAAATGCATCTTCTCATAATGGGCCAAAAAAGCCCTGCATGGAGAAATAATCCTGAGCTGTCACCTGCTTAAACAAATAATTTAATTACAGATAAAGAACGTCAGTGGGCAAGCTCACATACCCCAGGCCAACATATGACGGGATTCCTCCTAAAATCACTCATCCATGCATTTATTCTTAAAGCAAATTTGAGATCAATTGGTCATGAAATGAAAGTGCTAGATGAGAAATATTTTATGTTACATGGACAGACCGACAGATAAAAAACTATAGATTCTGATTAACTTCACTGTGTAATCAGGGTTACAGATAAGGTTTTGATGCAATGGGTTTGATGCAATTGGGTATTAAATCCTGAATTTTCTTTTACAGGAGAATTGGGTATTCAGCGATTTTTTTCCTGGGATTGTGAATGGGTCCGGTACCCCATGATTTGTGAAAAATTAGCGTTGTTTTGGCAAAATTGTGAAAAAGTATTTGTGTTTTTACAAAAATTGTGAAAATTTGGATAGGTGGTTAAATTTAGCTGTTTAACGAATTTTCGGCCGAATATAAATTTGCGGACCGAGACGCATACGTTTTATTCATATTCTTGTAAAAGCGTCCGAGACGTGCAAAGAAAAGAGATACGAAATTCGAATACCTCGGACTTTATCCCGAGAAACAGTTTGAGATACAAAATTTTGCAAAGGGGATTATAGCGATGTAAATATTGGTAAAAAATCGGTGCAAGAACAAAGTAAAAGGCCGATTGCGAAATAATTCAACAGCTTTGTGAATGGGTCCGACTGACCCTGCTTCTAAATTGTGAAGGTCCGTTTCAAATTGTGACAGGGTCCGTTTTACGGTACCAGTTATATAGGGAAAAAAATCGCTGGTATTTGCTATTTTTATTGGGTATTGGCAGTTTTCGTAATTGGGTATTATTCATATTCTGCTTAGGTATTCAAAAAAATTCTTTGCTTTTTGGCTAGGTTTTGTTTGTTGTAACTCCTTGTGAAAAACAAATTATTGCTTTTTTGCACAATTTTAATAGGGTAAATACACCAATACGAGCCTTATCTGTAAGTTAACCCTGTATTAATGACAAACAAATAAAAACACATTGTTTAAGCATTTTCCACATAATTGCATATACTTCTCAAAACATAATTTACACATTTTAAAAATGTAAGTTTCAAATCAATGCAATTCACATTTTTCATTCAAAAATGAACTAATCTCAGCAGACAATGGAAATGAGCCCATCTTTATTCAAATAACAAGCTAAGTTCTCAAATCAATCTACCATTCGACTTAATATTGTCTTGAGGCAAATATGGTACTTACATCTTGCTTGCCTTTTCAGGAGATTGAAAATCTAAGTATAAATTTTCTGTCTTTTGTACTTTCTTTTCATCCAACACCTGAAAATAAAGGGAACACAGCATTATTAATGTGTATTGGAAGTTTTAAATACAAGTTTCATATGAAAAAAAGAGCAAAACCTAAAATTCTGAAATTTAGTGCATACCACCTTCCCAAACTCCTGAGGGGGAACCTTTGGCCGCTTGGTTTTCATCAGGTTTTACGTCATTTTTACAGTCATGACACGACGTCCAGCTAATAACAGGTAGAGGAAGGTTCTTCCATATACTGATTCCAATTGCAATGTCTCGTGCACAGATCATCATCCAGGTAGAACCACTGACCTACAGCAAGCCAGCTGAAAGGCTTCTTAATATGAAAAATCCAAAAGCCCAGACCGGGATTCGAGTCCACAGCGGCGAGGGGCTAAGCAATTGTCAGTCTAAGACCATAGAAGCCACAGAGGGGAAACTTAGATCAGTGTCTGCAGTTATGAAAAGTAATTTCCTTCAGAGATGAATTTGGGTCACATCGTCTGCTGCTTGCTTATTAAATAATATAGAAATTCTACAGTTTCTAAGGTGGCAAAAGAATCCCTTAAGCATGTGCTATTAAGGTTGATCTAAATGAAACAGATAAACAGAGCAAACTCTGATCACGGATTCAGACAGCTCATTTTGATTGCTTGCCATTATTGTAGAAGAAGAAGAAGAACTTCCATTTCTCGATCAATAAAAGTTCAAAGCATAGCCACATGGCATGGTTAATAATCGCGAAATATCATTGCATTTAGTATTACTGATCTGTAATTTCTAACTAGACAAAATCATTTAAAGCAAACTGCGTCAGTCTATTTGTATTAGAACATGTTCAAATATGGTGAACGTTAATTCAAGAGACTGCACTGCATAGTGTGTTTGTACACATCTTTTTCGCAATGTTTACGAAAATTAAAGAGATCAGCACGTGGTTTAAGCATGCAAGATTATTTTCAATCACATTTGCAAAACTTTAGGAGGTTTCTATGGTGCATTTACGAAAACAATCATATATCTAGCTCGGTCAAAATAAATGCAATAAATGTCAACCTTGAAAACGGCATAACCCGCCGCTGTTTCAAATAAAACCAACATCGTTCCTCTATCAGACACGAGGTTAACCGGATATACAACAATGCTCCAACGCGCATGCGCGTAATTGATTAAGAGTAAACCACTTACTAAAGGACTAACGAATAATGCGGGTCTATTTTACACAGGAAACAAGTAAAAACTTGCTGTAAATTTACAGCAAAGGGAAGAAGGGCTGCGCCAGAATAAAACTGGTCATAATCTGAGTGGAAAGAAATTGGGAGATATAACAAACTAATGTGGAATGATATAAATGTTTTAATGTGTAATGACAAAATAGTATATACAGTAAAACCACTATGTTAAGACCACTTAAACTGTAAATTACATGATAGAAATATTGGTGGCATTATAACAAACATTGTAATGAACAAAAGCGTATATACAGAAAAAAACCCTCTTTTAAGACTACTTAACAAAGGCTAAGTGGTTGTGAGAAAGAGACGTTGGAGCTTAAAGCAATGAGTAAGTAAAACAGAAAGCTGCTGAAGGAGCTTTTCGGTTTTCTCTATGCTTGTTTTAAGCAGTCACCTTTATTAAACATCCAATAATTAATGCAACTGAGTGGTCATATTAGAGTGTTTTAACTGTAAATTACATGATAGAAACATTGGTGGCATTATAACAAACATTGTAATGAACAAACGAGTATATACAGTAAAACCCCTCTGTTAAGACCACTTAAACTGTAAATTACATGATAGAAACATTGGTGGCATTATAACAAACATATTGAAATAGCATACACGTGGGTGAAAGTTTGCCGGATCTCAACATTATGAGGTAGTAAGTTGTTCAATGGGGGGGGGGGGGGGGGGAGGGGGGGGAGAATGAGTAAGAAAAGTTACAATGACTCTAAAACGCCCACCTGAGTAGACCATGCGGAACAGTGAATCTGAGGGCATATATGGAAAGATTGAAAGTGTTATTTTAAGTGGTAAAAACATTTGTCTGTGATAAAATTTAAGTAGTACTAAAACCGGTATGCTTTCATCACACCTTATGTTGTAACCATTCAGTAGAAGCATAGTAAAGCAAAGATTCTAATGAGTGGACACTACATAGGGATTGATGGGAGCATTTTAAACACACGGCAAAAAAAATGTGTTTACACACTCTTATCTGGAGCTCTGTTGTTAGAACCGGACAGCAGTGGTAATCGTTGTTGTAAAGAGGGTGCACTATAGTACAGAAAATAATAATACATGCTCTTACATGAGCAACAATATCTGTGAACGAGGAAGCACAACAACAACTGAAATGCAGATGGAAGAGACTGTTACATCAGGTCGCAACCAAATGCATACTGGATGTAATGCAGAGAGAGATCAAAGGGTTTCTTTGCATCATATGACACATGTACTGTCTTGCCATCTCTGATGAAGACCATGTGTGCATTACAGTTGAGCGGTGTTAAATTGACACTAGTTTGAGAGACTCTCATCCAACTTACAGATCCAAATAACTGCACTACGAATCTTATTTGGCAAAATGTATAAGTATGGCATGAGAAATGGACTTTGTAATGGAATGAGAGTCACTGTACATGAGAGTTAGCATGATATATAAAAAATTGGCTTTTTATTGAAAATAAATCTCGTTTATAACAGCAAACAGTTTAACTAAAACATATATTGAACTATATGTCTCTGGTAGTTTTAACCCAAAACAAATTATTCGCACCTTTGGCCGAACGTTCCGATTACGTTTCTATGAGCTCTAAAGCAGTTATTTCATCACGAACATGGATTTTGGGCTACAATTTCCCATAGTGCTTTGAAATAGTGATTGAGATTATAAAGATTTGCGATCACTATCTTTACCCGTGAGGCTGTGCGGCGTTATGTTTAGACGATTCCAGAAAAAAAGTTTTTACCTGATTTTCTCCCCTTACTACTCTCCCCGTCCGCCATTACTGGACTGAACATATTTGGCAGATTTACCTCATCTCCGAAGAATTCATAACTATTTTAACTGCCTACGATAAAAATGTCGTCTAAACGGAGCGGGGGAAAGCAGTCTGTAGCTGTTGGATGTATTAACAGCCAGAAAAAAATGCGATCGGGAAAATTCATGTTGTTAACTACCCAAAATTGAACAAAAAGAACATAAAGAATGACCCTGTTTGATGCCGTTCAAGCTACAATACATGCCGGCGATGGCAGTAAAACGAAGAGTCTGGTTAAAAGCCTTCCTTAATCGAATAACAATTAAACTTTTATGCAAAAATGTTCTTTCCTTGTTGTTTTTCTAGAAGTCACAATATGTCAAATGATAAAGATCTGATTCTTTCAAAACAAAAAAGCAATTGAAAATTATAAATCAGCTTATAAATATAAATAATCATCATGTTAACACATGTTATTTCTTAATGAATATTGAACAGGGAAAAGGGTAAGCTAGCTGGTGTGCTATAACTTACTGCATAGACCTAACTCACCAACACACACACATACCATAATCTCTCACCAAACAGCAATTTCCAGGAGACATATATGGCATACAGATAATTACTTCGTATTAATTATAATTAGCCCAAGACTTGA